>LPNX010932986.1:424418-440294 GCA_001517045.1 Pseudotsuga menziesii
CTGTCCAGTTCACCAGGCTCACTTGATAAAAACTAACAAGTGCAACTTAGGTGGTAACACTGTTCGAAATTGTGTACACCAAACCTCTTTGCAACCGATTTTTCCTTTCTTCATATCGCGAAGCTCCAGAGCCATTGCTGTAAACTGCGCTTGGATTTGAGCAATACCATAATTATCTTCGACAGGAGCGGTTTCAAGCTTCATCGCGATTTCCAGAGCCTCCTGCTGGTCAGCAACCTTCTGTTGCATGAGGGGAGTTCTGATATGCGGTAGCAACGCTGCAATGAACCATTCTTTGTGCTGCGCAGGTCCAATGGTGAAACTAAATTGGTCTAGCAGAACTTTGAACCTCTGATCAAAGTCCCACACTGATTCACCGCGCCTTTGCTGAATCTCTTTCAATTCAGTGATACACTGCGACTCAGATTTCGGCTTCTTAAATTCCTTTATCATTGCTGCTTTTATATCAGCCAAGGCATGGTTTTGAGTGATGGAAAACTTCATGAACCAGGTCAGCGCGCGGTCTCTGAAGGAAGTAACTAGTTGCACTCGTTTTGTATCATGATCTGTAATGGTCTTAGCAGTCCACACTGCTTCACATAAAAACCAGAACTGCTCTAGATCCTCTGATCCAGTTCCTTTGAAAACAGGGAGCTTAATATCATCATGCATGTGGGCCATAGGGGATCTAGGGGGGGTTGGAGGGGGAATGGAAGTAGGCGAGGGGGAGCTTACTGGGGTAGATTGACCTGCGATAGGAATACTCGAGCTAGGGTTACTTTCAGACTGCGACGGGTTCTCAGGGATAACAGGTCAGCGCTGCGGGGTTACTGGAGGGTTTCCAACAGAAGGGGTTTCTTCGGGTTCTGAATCTGTGGGATTTACAGGGGAATAATCGGTATGCTGACCCTAGGAATAGGATCCAAAATCTCTCTTGTACCTTTTTCCACTTCGCAGCAAACCACTTTTCTTGTCAAAGGTATTTTCACTTGCAAACATAGGTTAGTAAAACTAAATCTAACAGTTTGATTCAATTAGCAATATACATTTTTCAGCTAATAGCATTTTAATTCTCAAACTAAATGAATTAAAAAACTTACCCCTTGGTCCTTTGAAAAACTGCCGCTCGGCTTCACTAAAGGAATTACTCGTGTCGATGGCGAACTCCGTCACAAATGCTTCAAGGGTTCACGTTGTCCAGAAATCAACAGTGCGGGATATCTCGTTGTTCACCCGTTTCAGTATATTAATTCTTGTGGGGGTCCAAGTAGGAAACTAACATTCTTGGAAGTTCGTCCTTCACTCTGTTAACTTGGATAACCACTGGTGCAACTCTATGTGGATACTACCAAAGAAATTTTCATAAACATCACAGAAAGCATACCTTTGTAAAAATTCGTTTGCACTATGACGCGGATCTTTGTTCTCTTTCTCAATGAATTTCAGATAAGTCTCATCAAGCCAATCACCGATTTCCTTCATAGAGGGTCTCCAGAACATAGCCCTCGAGGTACAATGTAAACCCCTCATGAGCAGATACTAAGTTCAACCGGAAACGGAACCAATTTGTTGGGCTATAGGGCAGACCCGGGCTTTATACCATTAACTTCGCACAAACAAAAGACCCACAATGTTGGCCCTTTCGGCAACAACCTGTGAACAGGTTGCAGTCTCACCCGAAACAGCTATGGGGTGCCGCAGAATCAGGTTTCTGCAAGCGGAAGAGGGATATTACTGTACCTTTTGTTTCTAACACTTATAATCATACAATACAAAACTTTAATAGTTACTTATTTAGCTTCGCGGTTAGATAAACAAACAATGCCTTGCTTAACCCTTTACTGGGAATTCCAGCGAAGTTAATATTTAGCAGTGATCTTACTTATCAGATATATATTTATCAATGCATAAAGAACATAACAACAACACAACAAAAACCACAACACACGATATAACGTGGTTCACCCCCAGTTTAGGGGTTACATCCACAGAACTGTGTTTTATTCAACTCTTTACAAAAACCACAGTTCTGATCTGCACACTCAGCTGCAGATCCCTTCTAGTCCTTAAAGCCGTGCACACAGCTGCAGGCCTCTGCGCACACAGCTGCAGATTTCCTTTATCACCCAAAACCCTCTGCGCACATAGATACAGAGGTTGTCCACGCACACAGCTGGGATGTAACCTTCTCTTACAAAATAGCCTTAGCTTCGCCTTAATTCATCTTACATCAAAAGCCTAAAATGACTTCTTTACAAGAGTTCTTATTTATAGTGCACTTATTACAAAACCATGGGCTTAAACCATGGGCACCCCGAACCCTAAACCCTGGAATTAAACCATGGGTTTATTACAAAAGGAGGTTTTTACTCAACCTCGACACCCCTAAGACTATTTTGAGTCATAACTCTGCTTACAAAATCCCATAAAACCCGCGGAGTTACCAAAATTAGGGACCGTTAAGGTGCTCGCCCCAACAATGACTGATGCAATATATTGTACCACATATACTTTGAATCTCCATCATCAAGTACCTGGATTTATGTACCATTCCAGATCCAATAGATCATCAATTATGGGGCTATAAAATTCCATGAGAATGCCATGGGTCCAATGTATCAGTTCTTCATATCAATATTGTGTTTAACCTCTTATTGAGGAAACCATTGTGTAACAATAGTTGTACATGATTGGCTCTTGCATTTATAAGCCTAGATCACATTATTTGTTTGACACTATTATGAGCATGGGGATTCTCACCTCATCCATATACATGTCGCATATTCATTGTATCTCACCCATTGATGGGAACCAAAATTAATACAAAACCAAAAGCCACCATGTCTCGAATAAGGAAGAACTGCTTCTTCACAGGTCTCTCCACTATCCTAATGATCCAATGATGTTCGTCGGCCATACAATGAGCTCCTGCCCTCACACATCAGGGGGAAATCTGTTAACGGAAAAATTTTCTCACTAGCCTACACCATTTGCAGACATCCATCTCCTAACCCATTTGACCCCCACACCCATCTTTAGCCTATGTTTTTCTCCCAAAGCCTCAAAAATAATGAAAAAGGGCTTTAAAAACCCCAAAAGAGCCAAAAATGCTCACCAAGGAGCTAAAAGGCTCACAAAGGGGCTAAAAGGCTCACGAGAGGGCTAAAATCCCTAAAAGGGCTTAAATCCCCCAAAATAAACTACAAAATAAGGAAAAAGGGCATAAAACCCTAGCTAGGGCCCAAAACCCTGACCAAGGGCTAAAACCCCTAAGTGGAGAAAAAACTATTAAAGGAGGGGTGGGGGTCACCATCAAATATGTTCCATTTTCCCTATCGTTAGAATGTTGGCATGAGTACCTTGAGAGACCTCACAAAATCAAGCTAAATTCCACCCCTCTCTCATTCCATTATTCCACCTACACATTCCCTTGGTGTGTTGACCCATAGCTCCACCCATTCCCGGCTTGTGGAGAGGCAATATTTCAGCTTTGGCATGGTGTCCCCCTTTCAAGTTAGATAGGTATAACAATTTGTCTTGTTGTGTTTATTTTGGAATCTGTAGAAAATCTTGTTTTCCTTATCTCTAATGGTTTGTTGCAGTGTTTGTTCTATTTGGTTCTAACATTTTATTGCAGGGTTCTATTTTGCTTTTCTCACAGAGACTCTACCCTTTCGTCCAATAGACAAAAGGGAAGGTGCTCCTGCACATAGCCAGGGTTTTTCCATGGCTATAGGGCCCCATAATCTCCATGTGTCTCCATGCTCCACCGCCACTTTTATTTTCCCTTGTATTTATTTAATTAGCTCTATTATTAAATATTTATTCCATTCTAATGTCTGAACATCATTTATTAGCTCCCTTATTAAAACTCCAAATGTATCCATCCAACCTAGGGAACTAGTAGGATTGATGGAATTGTCCTACTATGCAATTATTTGAATGGGGACATCACATATCTAGTTCAATTCAGTTGATAAGAGTGTTTACACTTGGAGTTCGAGGGAGGAAGAGAAAGAATATATCTTGAAGAGTCTGAGGTATTTTGATATGGGTGACTATAAGAATAGCATTGTTGAAATCAAAGCTACGGCTTGGGAAGAAGTGGAACGATCCAAGTGCTTCATGAGGTAAGACTTGAACCCATGTATTTTAGAGTGAAATCTTATCGAAGTAGAAGTATTTATTTTTACCAAAATATTTTCATGTTTAGTAATCAAGTTATGAAGCTCTACATTTTACAAAGGAAACAATTTAGAGTATCTGGTATTAAGAACGCAAAAGATGGCACAACTTACCTAAATGGGGGAATGGTAGAAGGTAGGATTAGAAATAGATATATCGATGAAGGATAAAAACATATGGAGAATATTTAAAGAGTTTAACCTTGACTCGTTAAATTCTTGAATGGAATTTCTAGTTCAAGCTACACTATAAGAGATTCTCATTCTATTATTCATTTCATGCAAGTGATAAGAAATTGATTTCTTGTGGGGTTTTTTTCGGAAAGAAGTAGGACTGTATAAATAGCATGCAGACTCTTAATATATGAGTGATCATGTTTCTTATTCTCTATTGGAAGATGTCATTATTGAAGAGTTGACTTTCCTGTCATGTTAACTATTTCTATGCTAGGGATCAAATGTATGGTCCAAGTACCAACTCTCTTATTTATGTTTGTCTTGGATATTAGAAAACCATTTTAGAAATTACTGGATCTTGAAAGCAACTATTTTTCTCATTTATAATGCCCTTTATGATATTACATAAGATAATGAAGTATTTATGAACGCCATGATAGCCACAGTTGAAAATATATTCTGGTAATAAAAATATTTTATATCATTTATGTAAATATTTATTTCATTTATAAGAATCTTGAAATTCTCATTCTCGAACAATGGTCACATGTCACAGTCTTAAGAGGATTAGTTTTACATGGTGAAATTTATGTGTTGAGATTGAGCGAAGACAACAAAAAGGACGAAAATTTTATATCATACATTATCCAATGGGTTCATCATGAACATATTGATGATAATTCTCTATAAGAATTAACATGTGTTCATAACAGTTTGTTTTATGTTTTGATTGTGAAAGATATCATATGGTATGACTAGTTTTTTCTAGGTGTTTATGAAACTTGAGTTCAATATCAGTAAGTTGTAAGGTAGGTAATGGGAAGAAGCTCTATTTGGGAAACAATCCCATCACACATTTTCTTCTTTAATCATGGTGTATGGAAGACATTGTGGATCCTTTTTTTTTTGTTAGAAATGTCCTTATCATAAACCACAACATTAACTTTTTCTCACTCTATATGGATCATAAAAATGGGGTTGAAGCTTGTTCATACATTGTTTCTTGAGAGTTGTTTTCCTGTATGGTTGGTGATACACAAAATTTATATCTACTATTTCAATGCACCGTTATAAACTTATAAGAAATGATAGTTCCACGTGTTGCTTGATTCTATTTGATGGAATGACTAGGTTGTCGATATGCTTAAGCTTTTATGAATTTCTTAAAGAGTGTTGATTGAAAACTTTAATATTTTGGATGACCTAGTATTTGGGAAGTTTGTAGCCATATAATTCCTTAAGGAGGTCATTTTGGTCACATAGAGGTATTCTATATTACACCAATGTTTTTTCTAAATGTCACCACAGAATTTTTTTCACTTTCTCTTAAACATGATCCAAGACAATAAAACCTTTAATATTTTTTTTCTAAGTTATATAACACTCGATATTGTTTATAGAGGAACAATATTGGAATGAACATTATATGCCATATTGTTAAAATTTGATTCATGTGAAGTAGTGACAAGAACTAGGAAATCTTAGCTAGAGTTTTTCCGTCCCTCAAAATCTTAGCTAGAGGTTTTCCTTCAGGTTGTTGCGATAACGCATGAGGTCAATTTTTCATTATTGGATGAAACTACTACATAGCCATAAGAATCATCCAATGGATTAATATTGTATTCCATAGAACAAATAAAAATCTTGAAATTGTTGAATAATATTACTATTCTTATTAAGGGGATCCCCGTAGTTTTGGGATTGATCAAACTTCCATTACATTTGTTAGATAAATAATCCACCTTAGTACCATGGTCATACACCTATGTTACATTTTCAATTGTCTTGTACTTATGTCATATGGTCTAACTTAGTTTATAATGTTCAATCTTGGTCTATTAGGTGATTCTGGCTCATTCAATGATAGTTGAGGTGCTACACTTTGATCATCCTAATAGTTGGGGCTCTCTTGTTTGATCATTCTAGAAACCCAAGAGCCATCATTAATGACATACCACTCCTGATCCCTTAAATTAGGTATCTCGTTTAACTAAGGGAGTTAGTGCATGCATGTGGTGATTGGTGGTCTTCCTTGGACATTTATTGCCTCCTAGATCCTCTCCCACTCACACATGTACTCACCCATGCCTATCTACCTACATTAATGATCTTGCATGCTTCACCCATGTTCACACTAGCATTCGTGACTATTTGGAATGGTTTGGAAGCTGAAGGGTTTTCGGGTCAAATCATAGCCTGACACATGTATGCATCCAGATGGCCTCCATAGGATAACAATTTTATCCCAATGTATTATAAGTATGTACCATACATAAATACAAGTTGTACACTAATATAAACATCAACTATTGTCACCATCTATGTGTGTTATTTTACTCTCTTTTATAGTTTTCTTGCATATTTTCTGAATAGATTAGATTATAAATATTGCCTTGGCTCCTAGATATCACTGCGAAGAAATTATCACATGGTATCATATCTTTTTGGAGCTTGTTATATCTCAAAATGACACATCTCTTCCTGTAACCACTTTCCTATGATTCTGTCGCATGTCGACACTTTCATGACGACACTTCACTGAAAGTCACTGAAAAAACACCTAACTTGGAGGACCCATATATTGAATTTTGTAAATCCGTTTTACCTCATCTCTGCACCATTGGAAATATATTTTTGTTAGCTAAAAATTTCTAGAATATACCAAAGTCTGAAAATGCCTAGAAGTACCCTAAACATGAGATTTTTTTTATGTGTACGCGAGTTTCCTTAAGGAAACCCACGTATGTATGCGAATTGCTATACATAATACCCGCGTACACCTTAAATATGAAACTTTCTACATTGAAACCTACTTATACCTCCTCACGTATGCGACTGTTGTCTCTGCAACCCACGTACGCCTCCTAAAAATGTCAAAAAAATACATATTTTGAAATTCTGGTAGTTTGGGTAGTTATGCAATTGACTCCTTCAGTTGTAACTACTTCGTCTTCGACCCTAACTCTTCATAAAGCATATAAATAGAGGTAGGGAGGTCCATGAGAGGGGACTTGAACGTTTGCATTGTCATGCTGGAGGAATTGGGACTCTCTTTGCCCACACCTTTTCCCTAGAAGCCTTCTCCTTATGTTGCAGAGCTTGGAGGCTGAGTTCCTTAGAGAAAAAAAGCAGCAGAACAAGATCAAGGTTTCGTGAGGTGCCAAACTTAAAAAGAAGGTATAATTGTACTTGTTTTCAAGATTAATAAAGATGTGATGTCTTTCTTCTTCCCAAATAATTATTCAATGTGTGATTGAATCTCTGTTTATGATCATATTACTATTTCATGTTTATTTGATTATCATTGCTTTATATGTGGTCATATTGGTTTGAGGAAGGTATAATTCGTTTTGCAGGTCTCTTGGAGCAACAGGAGCAAGAGGAGCAAGAAGAGGATTGAAGGGCTGTTTGGATCAACCTTCATTTGGCTAAGGTATGAACCATTCTAATATCTGAATATTGTTTGTATTTACTTGCAGAACCATTTGCATCGACCTTTCAAACCTAGTACATTGATGGCCTCTTAAACCGTAGCCATAGGAAACTTTCCTTTACAACAAAACTGGTGACTCTGCTGGGGAGAGCCTTGTCTGTTTGGGGTTTCTCTGTCTTTATTTCAATATTTTACAAGGTTTTAGGTATTTCTTGCCACTTAGGAACACTTTATTAGTCTGATATCACACTTCCCCTGCCTTCCTAAAGCAGGTTTTGACCTTTTTTGGATTTTTTCCACCCATACATGAGTTGCAGACTGAATAGTCGCGTGTCTGGTTTGGTACATGTGACAGCCTACAACCCATGTGTGCCCCTAAAACAGTGTTTTTTCCTCATTTTTATGGTTTTTTCTGCTGTTGTAGGCTATTTGGTAGGTCTTTTGGTGTCCTTTGTAGGTGCATGACTCCATGGAGTTAGTTTCATCCCTTTTGGTTGTTCTTTATCTATGTGGTAAGCCTTTTTATAGCATTAAGGTTTTCTCTTTTCTCTTTCCCCCCACCCCCTTTTCTTGGCATGATTTTTGGCTTATGTTTTTAGTCAGCCTCTGTTAGTTATATTTGTCTGAGTTCAAAAGCTTGTTGGTGTTTGTTTCCTTCTTCTTTTGGTGGTTAACTTCACCATGCCAAAGTATAAGTTGACTTGTCTCTTATGCAAGCCTTCTTTCCAAGTAGGGTTTATACTGACTTTAGTTCATTCTAGAGTTTGTTTGGTGGTTGTATATCAAAGTTCCTTTTGCTTTTTTCTTTTTATCTGCATACTTTTGTTTGTAGGTAGTTTTTCTTTTGCATTTATAAAAGAAAAAGAAAAAAAAACACATGTTTGCTTTATATGCATGTAGATTAGGTTTTTAGTCTAGATTGCATGGCATATCATTGTTTTTGAAAAAAAATAAAAAGAAATTTTCTTTTGTGGCTTTCAAGTTTCTATTTGAAAAATAAAAAGAGAATAGTTTTTGCTTTTTGCATTTCATTTCTCTTTTCTTAGTCATTTTGTTTCAACTTTGAGTCAAAACACCACATAAGTTTCACACCATTTACCTTCTGACTAAAAACAACCCTTAAAATAAATGATATAATTTAAAATTTATTAGTAAGTTTTATTTTATAGGGTCATACACCAACTAGCTTAGGCTAGACTTGTGGGATAGGGAGTTTAAACTCCCCACAAGTGTTTAAATTCAGACGTAGTTGGCCAATCACTAGGTAAATCCTCTTCTATGTTGATTGAATCTGGGAAGCTCCTTTGAAACAGGAGTTAAGCATGAGGCCACGTGGAGGCTTGGACTGAGGAGATAACCCTCTAATTCCTTGTCAAAGCGTAGACCAAGGTTTTTGCACATCTGGGGATTCTGTCTTAGACAGGGTTTCGGGCTTTGATACCCTGCCCATGCGTACGAACCAGGCTTGCAACTATCCCCCCAGACTGTCAATATAGTTAAGGTATCCTTTAGTCTCTTTGACATCTAGGCTTCATACACAGGTACATCAAAAGGCTATTTCTAGTTGACCTTGGACGGGCTTGGAAGGTAACCCTGGTAGAAGGTGTGGGAGGGTGGTGGTTGATTCCTCCACTTGTGCCTAAGAACATCTACAGGGACGCCAAGTAACTGTCTATCAGTTTTCCTCTGGAAAGCATAGCTTATACATGTTTGTTTGTTTGGATTTAGGAATTTTTAGTGAGTGCTGTGTGGTTTGTCTATACTTAGCTTTCCTTCAGGTGTATGCTTTGTACTTTTGGTTTTCTGTCGACCTCAAACTTTGTCTCCTTGTTTGAAAGTATGGCTAACACCCCTTTGAACACCAACCAAGAGATACCCATGCTGGGAAATCCTTGTACTATTCCTCTCACAGGGAATGTTGGTGTTCCTTTGATGGCCACCTTGAATCTACCTGGACTCACCCTAGGGCTACCGGTGTGGTTGTTTTCCACTCCAACCGTCTTGAATGCTCCTGATGCTTCTCAAATAAGCTCCTTATATCAAGGGCATAAAAATATTGCTTCCTCTTCACCTGTAGTTGATTCTCCTCCTCCTTCTACCTCATGCGATGAAAGTACTGATACTAGTAACCGACAGTCTAAAAGGAGTAAAAGAAGGAGGAATAGGAAGAAGGCACATAAGAAAGGGGGAACCCGTTCAAGCTCTACAAGTCAAGTTGATATTCACCACCTGGCCTCTGCAGTTCATGTTGGGGGCACCTATCCAACCTCTACAGGTCATGTTGGATCTAAGCACTCAACCTCTGCAAGTCAAGTTGATCTTCACCATCCAGCCTCTGTTGATCATGCCAGTGGGATCCTTCCAACCTTTCTAGGTCACATTGGATCCAGTCACTCAGACTCTGTATTTCATGATGAGGGCACCCATTCAACCTCTGATGTTCTAGTTGAACCCCTCCATCCAACCTCTGTAAGTAATGTTGGGTCCATTCACCCAGCCTTTGAAGTCCATGCTGGGGGCACACACTCAACTACTGCAAAACATGTTGATCCTAACCATTCAGCCTCTGTTGTTCATGCTAGCGGTTCCCATCCAACCTATGTAGGTCATGTTGGACCTAGTATTTCAACCTCTGTGAGTCATGTTGGGGGCAGTCTCTTAGCCTCTGTGGTTCATGCTGGAGACAATACGTCAGCCACTGTGATTCATGTTGACACTGTTGAAAAGACTACTCGTTCAAAACACAAGCCCAAGTTTCCTTGTAAGCTTTGTGAGGGAAACCACCTTACTTATAAATTCCCTTCCATTGTGGAGGTGTGAAGAGTTTGGATCCAAGGTCATCCCATTTTTTAACATCCTGAAGTCTCTCAACAACGAGCCTCTCTTAGTCAGGTTGGACCCAGTCACCAAGCCTCTATAGTTCATGCTGGGGGGGAACTCTCAGCCTATGTAATTCATGCTAAGAGCAAACAGTCAGCCATTGCTAGTCATGTTGAAATCGCTGAGAAAACTAGTCGTTCGAAGTGAAAATTTAAGTTCCCTTGTAAGTTATGGAAGGGAGATCATCTTACTCACCAATGCCCTACTATCGCAGAGATGCGAAGAGTGTGGTCTGATACTCAAGAATTTCCTTCTCCTGAACAACCTATAGTTTCTCAACAACCTAATCAACCTTTGGTTGATCAAGTGTTCGATCCCACTCTTCTTTCAGAGTGTGATCTTGATATAATTGTCATTGAACCAATGCCACATTTGGTCAATCCCACTCTCCCTTCAGGGAGTGACTTTCACGAAGTGGTTTAATCGGTTCCATTGTCGATCAATCCCACTCTTCCTTTGGAGAGTGAAGTGTCTTCTAGTCACATTTTCTTCACTGCCAGTTCAGAACTTACTGAACAAGGGGGCACTGAACTTGCTTCGGATCAATCCCCACCAAGCCCTCAGATTGCTTCCTTTGATTGCGATATCCTAGTTGAGTCGCACCTTCCTTCTAATGCACATTTCCAGATAAAGGTCAAAGTTGAACCATACATGATTTCTCATTGTATTGTTGATGAAGGAGATTCAGTTAGTATCTTGTCTGCTTGTGCTTGGAGAGGCATGGGATCTCCCAGCCTTGTGTCGACTACTAGTCAGTTACTGCCATTTGATAGAAGAACTTGTATAGCCTTGGGAATTCTTTCTCAAACACCTGTTACTTTGGGTGGAAATACTATCTTAGTTGACTTCATGGTGATAGAAGACCCCTTGGACTTCAATATGCTCCTTGGACGTGATTATGTCTATGCCATGCAAGCTATGGTGTTAACACTCTTTCATGTGATGTACTTTAATCATGGTGATGAAATTGTCACTATCAATCAGTTAGATTTTCTTGATCCGTCTCCTGACCCAACTAGAGACCAAGACTTTCCTTTATCAATTCCTGGTGTTTCTATAAACACTCCCCCGCCATAGGTGAGATATGTGGCCTAATGTCCTTTATGTTCAATTCCTACTGAGAAGCAACCTCTATTTTCATGCTTAAATTCTCAGTACTTGGTCCCAGCAGTTGACCAGGTGAGTCATCCTATACAGACTATGGAGCTTTCTCTCCACTATGTCTATACATTTGAAAGTTCATACATGTGTCCTATCTCGGATTATCTCCTTCCTTCGGATGAAGTCTTCCTAGATTCTTTGATACAGTCTGATCTTCTATTGGAGGTTGGTTCAGTTGTGACTAAGTCAAACCCTGATTTTCCTAATAAGCCTGACCTTTCTTCTTATATTGGTCTTGTTGAGTCTTTTGACTCTTCCTTTGAACAACAAGTTAGTGACCCTGATGAGCTTGATTTTTCTTATGAATTTTTCAACTCCCATGATACTGAGTTTGTTCCTGTGGACTCTATCTCCCTTGTTGATTTTTTCTCTCCTTCTGAGGTTTATCTTACTAATGATAAACCCTAGATCCTTGGTGCTATAGAATCTTCTTCAGTCGATTCTGCCTTGAATTTCCCTTTTGTAGAAGATAGAAAAGTCACATGTGTTTCTGCCAAAGTGACCTGCATTGGATATTTTCTTCTAAATATGATTCTGATGTTATTGTTTCTTGGAGACAAGATTTTTAGTTGGATTCACAACTGTTTACTAGCCTTGTCTTATTGTTCAAGCTGTAACTACATTTGCATGTGCCTTGCTCACACTTATGAGCCCGATGACGACTTCCACACTTTTAGCTCGTTGTATAAGCCCTCATCTTTGTTCTCATCATTGCTAAGCCTTGTATCATTTTTCCTTTGCAACTTGATACCCTTTACCTTGAGGAGACTTTTCCTGAGTGTCTTTATCTTTATCATATTCCTTACATTATGCATAGGTTTGTTCCTCATTCTTGGAACTAGTTTCGCTTGCCCCTGACATTCGTCTCCTTGCATTTAGAGCATTCTTTCTGCTCTCCTTCGAGCTCGTTAAAAACAATGAGGAGGCCGCGAGTTGACTTTTCTGTACTTGTTAAAACTTCACGAGAAATATATTGAGTTTCTTTAGGCCCAGGTCTGACTCCTCAAAATAGACTTGACTGCCGAGTAAACTTGTCCGTTCAGGCTCATTAAGAATATGTGAGTGGGCATCCACATTGGTGGTAGGTTATCACTTTCTCATACCATGTGGAATAATATGAGAAAGGAACACTCTATTTTCTACGGATTTGAGAAGAGTATTCTCAGGCATAGATTTATCACTTTTCTGGACCTGAGGGACTAAACTTACGGAAAAGGAACCCCCGGTATGAGCTTAGTTTTCTCTTTTTCATGCTCTGGACCTAAACATGAAAAATATCTGAGTGTACTTTATGTATTTGTCATGCTCATTAAACCCTAAAGAACAAAGCATCAAGTTTATTGTTGTGAGCCCCATTTCTCATAATCAAATGGATCTTTCCGAGTGATCTCTCCTTCCTTCACACTTGTAAAACTCAAGCTATATGCTGCTTTTGAAGAAGAGTTGGGTAGGTAGTAATTTAACCTTTTTCGGACCTTCCTGACTAAATATGAAAAAGGTGTGCCATACTTCTTCAGAAGCTAAGAGAGTTCTTCTGAGGTTGGTTTTATACTTTTCCGGTCTCAGGAGACTAAATTAGACAGAAAAGTCCCCCACTAGAGTCTTTTTTGGAGTTTTCAAACTCTCTAAACTATGAAAACACCGTCAAGCATGTATTAGTTTGGGCTCGTAAAATCCACGAATCAGTGCTTTATCAAGCATTCTTCTGTCTCTTCTTCGAGCTTTCCAAAAATGAAGAAGGTCCTGATTTTGCTTTCTTGGACTCGTTAAACCTTTACAAGAAAGAGGGGAAGGGAAGTTCATTCACATGTTTTTTACATCATGGCAGCAAGTCTTGTTTCATTGAACAAAGCACCAGTTTTGAGTCTATCAACAGTTGGGTCCCAGTATTTTGACCTTATCCTAATTCAAAGTTTCTTACTCCTTAAGTTGGTCTCTTTTCCAATTATATGGGGAATCTGTCAATGTCTCCTACATTGCATATTTGTGTCATTGGTCATTTTGTGTCAAAAGCTGCCTAAGTCACTTTTGTGTCATGCTCATTGTTCAAGGATTAAACCTTTGTCGGCCATTTTGCAGTTGTCTTGACCTTTTTTGTCAGTCATTCCTTGGTATCAGTTCATTACATCATGTCTTCGATGTTCTTGTCGTGAAATTCAATACCAATTCCAGATCCAATTAATCTTTGACTTACCTCGTGTTGGATGATGAAGGATGCCTTAATGCTTTCCTTCCAATGGATCTCTTCCTATCGACTGCAACACATCTTGCTCTGGGAATGAGATTTAGAGTTTTATGATAGTACCTTTGGGATTGCAGTCATCAGTGGCAATTTACCTCGCTATTGGGTAGTGGGAATACCTTAATGTCTCCTACTCAATGGATTCTTCAAGTGTTCGACTTCAAGTCATTGTACTCACACTTGTTAGAATGTACTAGGTATCTTGGGGACCATTTTCATTAATGGTGGTTTCCCTCATGTTTGTACCACCATTTTCATTAATGGTGGTTTCCCTCGCATTTGTTAATGGTTTTCATCATTGACTGGTAATCAAACGGTTTCCTCCATGTTCGACTTCAGCTCCTTTATTCTCATGGGTAAGATTCGTACCTTTTGGGTGGTTTGGATTGAAGACCTTGGGTCGACAGTAGAATCGTCATTTTGCTATTGCCCAAGCCACACAAGACCTTGTCACACTTCATATGAAATTTTGTTGAGACATAGATCCACCTTGTATTTTTGTGGCTATGATTGATTGTTGAGCATGGATCCACCTTGTTCATTTGTGGCCGTGACTCTTTTAGATTTGATATGGTGCCTTTTTGCATATTGAATGACCATGCTAGTTTCATTAGTTATACATATGTTGGATCTGCCTGTATCTTTATGGTGATGATTTGTATATGAACTTTTATGTCCCAGAGATCAGTTTTGTCTGACATTTATCTCTCTTTCAGGTACCTTTGTTTGAGGCTTTTGATCTTAGATTCTCTATTATCTCCATGCTCAATTGTTTCCTTTATAATGTATTTTGGCTATCGTCTTCCCCTCTAACCTCATACATTAGGAGGCATATGTTATAGCTCAAAATGACACATCTCTTCCTGTGACCACTTTCCTATGATTTTGTCGCATGTCGACACTTCCATGAAAACACTTTACTGAAAGTCACTGAAAAAACACCTAACTTGGAAGACCCATATCTTGAGTTTTTTGTAACTCCATTTGAACTTATCTCTACACCGTTGGAAAGATATTTCAGTTAGCTAAAACTTTCCAGAAGACACCAAAGTCTTAAAATGCCTAGAAGTACCCTAAAAATGAGTTTTTTTTATGTGTACGTGAGTTTCCTTAAGGAATCCTGCGTATGTACGCAAGTTGATATATATAATACCCACGTACACCTTAAATACATGAATTTCTGCATTGCAACCTACGTATACCTCCTCACTTATGTGACTGTTGTATCTACAACCTGCATACGCCTCCTGAAAATGTCAAAAAAATACATATTTTGAAATTCGGGTAGTTTGGGTAGTTATGCAACTGACTCCTTCAGTTGTAGCTACTTTGTCTTCGACCCTAACTCTTCATAAAGAATATAAATAGAGGTAGGGAGGTCCATGAGAGGGTACTTGAACTTTTGGATTGTCATGCTGGAGGAATTGGGACTCTCTTTTTCCACACCTTTTCCCTAGAAGCATTCTCCTTATGTTGCAAAGCTTGGAGGCTGAGTTCCTTAGAGAAGAGAAGCAGCAGAACCAGATCAAGGTTTTGTGAGGTGTTGAACTTGAAGAGAAGGTATAATTGTACTTGTTTTCAAGATTAATAAAGATGTGATGTCTTTCTTCTTCCCAAATAATTGTTCAATGTGTGATTGAATCTCTGTTTATGATCATATTATGATGTTAATCAGATTATTATTTCATGTTTATTTGATTATTGTTAACACCCAAAAATGGTTAACTACCTCATCTACCCCATTTCATGGCTCATTCGTCCATTTACCTACCATATTTCCCTGAAAATCCCACTAAAAG
>LPNX010933004.1:0-49924 GCA_001517045.1 Pseudotsuga menziesii
ATGAACTTAAAGTCTATAAGGAAGATGTGATTCAGCATACTATTCCACTTAAAGAAGAAGCCAAACCATTTAGACAGAAACTTAGGCAAATAAATCCTAGGTTGGCCCCCTTAGTACAACATGAACTTCAAAAGATGTTGAAAGCTGGAATAATAGCCCACACTAGACATTCTTCTTGGTGCTCAAATTTGGTAGTAGTTAGGAAAAAGAATGGTCAAATCAGGTTCTGTGTGGACTTCAGAAATTTGAATATTGTGTGCAAGAAAGATAATTATCCCCTCCCTAAAATGGAAACCTTATTGCAAAGAGTAACAGGATCTAGTATGATTTCAATGCTTGATGGTTTTTCTGGTTATAACCAAGTCAGAGTTAAAGAAGAAGATAGGCACAAAACAACTTTTACAACTCCTTGGGGAACCTTTGAGTATATAAGAATGCCTTTCGGTTTATCTAATGCGGGAGCTACTTTTCAAAGAGCAATGGACTATGCTTTCAGAGGTTTAATTGGGAAAATTATTGAAATTTATCAGGATGATCTAACGGTTTTTTCTAAGGATGGGAAAAGTCACATAGGGCATTTAAAACAGGTTTTTGAAAGATGCAGAGAATTTGGGATCTCGTTAAATCCAGCTAAGTCAGTTTTTGGGGTTACTGAAGGGAAATTACTGGGTCACATAATTTGCAAAGGAGGTGTCAAAATAGATCCAGAAAGAGTTGCAGCCATTGCTAAAATCCCCTTGCCTAATACAAAGAAAGGCCTCCAATCTTTCTTTGGTACAATTAATTTCCTTAGGAGATTTATTCTTAATCTAGCAGAAGTAACTAAGCCTTTGAATAAGTTGCTTAGAAATGATGTCAAGTTTCAATGGGATGAAACAGGAAAAAGAGCTTTCCAACAAATAAAAGATGCATGTGGTCAAGCTCCCGTATTGGTCAGTCCAAATTACACTAAAGAATTCTATCTTTTCTCCTTTGCATCTGAAGACACCATTGTTGGTGTTTTATTGCAGAAAAATGACCAAGGTCAAGAACAACCCATAGCATACATGAGCAAAATCTTAAGAGATTCAGAGTTAAAGTACCATATAATAGAAAAACAAGCTTATGCCTTGGTAAAATCTCTTAAGCATTTCAGGATTTTTATAGGGTATGCCAAAGTAATTGGGTATGTTCCTAGTACAGCAATTAAAAATGTGTTAACTCAAGAAGAAGGCCTAGGTCCAAGAAGTAGATGGGTTGCTAAAATTCAGGAATATGACTTAGAAATCAAGCCCACTAAATTAATCAAAGGACAAGGATTAGCTAAGATGTTGACAAATGAGAAGGCTTTAGGTTTGGTTGATCAAAAGGTATGCTGATATTATCTTTTATCTTAAAAACTTGTCTTGCCCAAGTCACCTGGTTGGTCATAAGAGAAAAGCCTTAAGGCTCAAAGCATCCAAGTATGTCTTAATTAAAGATGGTTTAGGATGGAGGAATCCAGATGGGGTTATCCTTAGATGTGTGGACGAGAATGAATCTAAAAAACTAATGGATGACTTCCATAATGGTTTTTGTGGTGGTCACTTTGCTGCTAGAACCACCACCCATAAGATTCTTAGAGCTGGGTATTATTGGCCCACCATCTTTTCAGATGTGCATCAGTTTGTGAGGAAATGTGAGCCTTGTCAATTGTTCACTGGAAAACAGAAGTTAGTTGCCCTTCCCCTTCAACCAGTTGTTGTAGAAGCACCTTTTCAGCAGTGGGGTTTAGACTTCATCGGGAAATTTAAGGATAATTCAAGTAATGGTTTTTCATGGATTATAACAGCTACATATTACTTTACTAAATGAGTAGAAGCCATTCCCACTAAATCAGCAAATGAAAAAGTGATCATGGATTTTCTTGAAGATAGGATAATAACAAGATTTGGAGTACCTTCAAAGATAGTAACAGATAATGCTAAGACCTTTTGTTCAGCAGAAATGTCTGCATTTTGTTTAAAGTATGGCATAGTTTTATCTCATGCATCAGATTATTATCCTCAAGGAAATGGTCAAGCAGAGTCTAGTAACAAAAATTTAATGACCATAGTCAAGAAAATTGTAGGGGAAAACAAAAAGTCTTGGGACAGTAAAATAAAACATGCTTTATGGGCTGATAGAATAACAAAGAAAGCATCTACAGGCAAGAGTCATTTTGAGTTGGTATATGGTGTAGAAGCACAGCTACCAGTTCACCTTACCCTGCCAGTGTATCAGTTGCTCCGAGAGTTTGACATAGAAGAGTCTGCACTTCAAAACAGAATAAATCAGTTAGTAGAGTTGGATGAAATAAGGAGAAAAGCTTATGATCAAAACTTCAAAAGTCAAGTAAGACAAAGAAAACCTTTGACAAGTCAGCTAGACAGAGAGACTTCAAAGTAGGGGATACAGTTGTCCTATGGGACAAAGGCAGAGAAAAGCCAAGGAAGCATGGGAAATTTGACAGCCTATGGTTAGGCCCTTATGTGATCAGATCAGTGGAAGGTCCAAATTCCTTCAACCTGAGTCACTTGGATCGTGAGCCATTGAACATTCCAAGGAATGGTCAACAGCTCAAGTTTTATTACACAGAGTCAACATGGTGTCCAAAGGGACACCCTTTGTAACGTATCTCTAACCCTTTTCCCTTGCATTTTTTTTAAAGTTTTGTATTATTTCATTGGTTTATTCATTATGCATATAGATGTGAATGATTGTATGTCTATTTCATTTTGTATAGCAATTTCATTTATTTATATTGTTTATTGTTTATTTATTGGTCTTCGCTTAAGGACTTATGTTGGTTATTGGTGAGAAATTTGTGGTTGCAGGATTCTGGAGTTCTCATGCGCTCTCCGATGATCGAACACATGTCCCCTAGTTGGAGCTAGATGTTGCCCACCTATTTCGACTAGGTGGCAACTCCGTGTACATGAAGATGTACATAGTTGTACAAATGGTACCTTGGAAAAATCTGAGGATTTTTCACTTCTGCAGGGCAATTGCCCCTTTGTAAAACAAAATGTCCGCTCCCCTGCGTGGGAAAATTAATGTAATTATATGTGCTAGTGTGGGTCATATGATATGGATGCCACACCATGGAACTGGTTGTTAGGGAAGTCCCCTCATCGAGTGTTTTTTCCCTTTCCAATTAATCTTGTTGTTAGGACGATTTTAATTGGTTTGGTTTTTCACTCAAAATCCTCCAAAGTGGTGACGGGCGTTCTACCAGTCAAGTCCATGAGGTGGCTAAGGCTTCAAAAATGATTCATGACCATGCTAGACATTTGTATAGAGTCTTGCGGAGTTTCGTTATGTTGTTGTATTTTTATTTAATTTTTCTAGTTAATTAACTTCACCCCTTGGTGGTTAATTAACTCAGTTTTGATGTAATAATGTAATTGCTCAAGCACTGGCATTTTGTAATAGGGGCTATGAATGCAAAGTAAAATGCTATGAAACCCCCTAAGCCACTGCTTCGAGTCCCATGTCTTTTTGATAAGAGGTTGAGGAGATAGACCATTTTTGTCTAAGCAAGGTCTATTTTTCTTAGGGAAATAATTAATTTCCCTAAGTCAAAAATTCATATTATTTGATTTTGAAGGAAAAAATCAAATAATGCCATGGTAATTTGGTTTGGGGGTTGTTAAGCCTAGGAAAATTTTATTCCAAATCTTTCCACCCCCCCATGGCCAGGATTTAAATTTTCAAGCTTATTTTTAATTTTTCCTTAGTCAAAATTGGAAAATTTAAAAATTAAGTTAAAAAATTAAATCTAAGATGAAATTTTTAGCCTAAGTCTAAAGGTTAAATTTTTATCTTGGAGCATTGGCTAAGGTCAAAGCTAAATTTAGAGGTGGCCAAAACCCTTGCTAAAAGGGCATCCAAGATAAAACCCTAACTAAGTTGGGGCGCATGCATAAAAGACCCCTATTCTAAATAAGAGAAGGCGTCTAGCAAAGAGATGGAGGCGCTAACATGGGGGAGGCGTCCATTTAAAAGGAGGGCGTCTACCATATTTAGAGGCGTCACGCCAAATTGGAAAGGGCGCTAGCTAGAGGAGGGCACTAAAGCTTAAATAGGGGCGCTACCAACTATAGTAGGGTGCGCTAATCTAGAAGGGCGGCCAAATATGGAGGAGGCGTCCCACATTTAGAGAGGCGCTACACTATGAAGAGGACGCCATATAAGGGAGGCGCCACTATTATAAAGAAGAGCGCTACTCACATGTAGAGGGGCGCTATCTTGGAGGAGAGCGCTAGCTTAAAGGAGAAAGCGACATATTTGGAGGAGGGCCCACATTTAAGCCATCAAAACTCATCTAAGGGTGGTGCTAAGTCAAAACCCTAGATCTAAGGGTGGAAAATCAGTGTCACCTGGATCAAGCACCTAAGCCATTGATTGAAAATTAATCTAAGGGTGTAGATTGATTGAGAAGGATGCAAAGTCAAATACCTAGATCTAGTGGTGGAGATTTAACCTAGATCTAGATCTAATCTCGACCATTGATCTTCAAAGGGTTGGGATCTTCCTCAACTATATAATGAGGGTCTCACTCCCTCATTTCTCATGATCTCTCATGCTATTGTTATGCTGCCGGAATATTTCCCCACTCTTCTCTCATATTCTTTTTGCTATTGTAATGTTCTTGCCCTAGTTGGGCCACTTAATACAAGTAATCTTTGGAGGAACTTTGGTGGCTCTTTTCTACATTGCATGCTTTCTTTGTGAGGTAAACTGTTTTGTATTTGTTTTAGTTGCATTTGTATTAGCTTAGATAGCTCTCCACAAAGTATTTTGTGGAGAGACTTGTAGGTAGAAGTATTTCTATCTGCATTTGTGAGTAGATTAGTAAAATTCTACAAAGTATTTTGTAGGGTTTATTTATGTGCTCACCTCTTTGCTTACATTTTGCAGCTCTTATAAGTGTATTTGCAGGGATCTAGAACAAATGAGCTCTTTCTCCATTGATTAAAACTCTGTTTTTCATTTTCGCACTTTTGTTCACAAGGGTTTTAGAACTCAGTTTTTATCACTGTATAGTGATAAAAACCTTGGTTTTAAAGCCCCAACCCTTAGTATATTAGTTAAATACTTTAATTCTGCTGTTTTAACATCATCTAGGTAGCTGGAAACTCAGTTTTCAGCCCTCTAAACATTATATTTCTGTCATTTTTACACTCGGATTTTTACTGTAAATTAGTGATTTTTGGGTACTAATTTTTCTGATAGTTTCTTTAGTGTTTACTGTGATTCCCAGCGAACAAAGCTTGCTGGTTTGTGACAGGTTTTACACAGGTGAAGGGGAGGTGCTGCCCAAATTGGCCCAGAATTACCTCAACCTTCAACCAGTTCCAAAAGGGGTTCAAACCCTCACTATTTTCTCACATTTTTCTGATATTTGTAAACCCCAACGAGAAGTTCTCTTGGGGTATTCTGCAAAATTTATAAGCACTTGTAATATATATGTATATAGATTAGGAAGTAGAGTAGGAAGTAGTTGCTTAGATTTCTGTTTATGCAATTTTTTCTATTTTACCCACCTATCTTTGTGACAGACCACCATCTCTGTCACAGAGATTGAAGTGAGGTTAGTGTACTCAGTTTATTTTTTCTGTTACCCACCTATCTCTGTTACAGACTACCATCTCTGTAATAGAGATTGTTGTGAGGTTAGCTTAAGCATAATTTTTATTTCTGTTACCCACTATCTCTGTGACAGACCACCATCTCTG
Source organism: Pseudotsuga menziesii (assembly GCA_001517045.1). Taxonomy (NCBI): domain Eukaryota; kingdom Viridiplantae; phylum Streptophyta; class Pinopsida; order Pinales; family Pinaceae; genus Pseudotsuga; species Pseudotsuga menziesii. The sequence goes on from LPNX010933004.1 coordinate 5,739, forward strand.
TCACAGAGATTACTGTGCGGTTAGGCATTGTTTAGCTAGTTGTTTTTTTCTTTCAAGTTCAGTAATCTTTAATTTTCTGTTAAAGGGTAATCACACAACCCATCTATCCTGCGTATCCTCTATCCACTTGTCATCTCCCTTTAGGGACTTCAAGTTGGATACGAAAAGCAGGAGAAGTGGGGGCTTAGGTAATTAGAACAACACTTTCCTCTTTGCTACAATTTCAACACATTTTACTTTCCAAGTCCAAGATCAAGTACCAGCACCTCCCATAAGGGATACCGCTTGGTTGGTCTTGTTGATAGTTTTAAAATAAACCTTGTATGCTAATCACCAAATATTAAAATTTACCCTCTAAAATTAACCAACAAAAACTTCAATATTTCTTGCTCCTCTACTTGGTTATCACCCTTCGGGGTACTCACGAGATACGACAGGGGATAGAGAAGTCTTAGTTTAATAGGCATCCATCTAGTAATTTTCCTGTTAATTAAAAACAGTGACCTGGGAGGCGACTTGGGGTAGTAGACCGTGGGGGGTCTCTAGGCATTTTACGTCCTCCTTGTTGAGCACCAGGCCATTGGGGTTTGACCTATGAGCTACAGGTGGGCTTTGCTCCCACTTTGTTGAGCGCAACAGCATTCCCTCTTTGACTTGAGAAGTACTAGATCGGGGTAGTCACACCACCGGTTCTAAAACTTAACTTCAAGAAGAAAAGCTTTAATAAAATTTACTAAAATAAACCAAGAGACATTGCAAAACCGGTTCTACAACACTTTTTCATTTCAGAGCACTTCCACTCCAGCATTGCACTCCAACACTTTACTTTTCAGTTATATTTACTTTCAGTTCTGCAATTGTTGATGTGATGAATGCTTAACCTTGTTTAACTACTTCAAGTAACTTAACTCAAAGTCTATTTTTTTTACTATTGGTTTAATAATTTTCATTGAAGGCATTTTCTTTCTACTATATCTTGTCTAAAATTTGTAAATCTGGTTCACATTTGTGTAAACTGTAGCTATTTTACCTGTTCATTGTTTATACTAATAAATTTAGATTAATTGTACATTGCTTAAAAATCTTGGTTCATTATTGTTTATAATTGTACTATTTATTTGTTTATTCATCTCATTGTTAGACAACTTAATCTGTGGGTAATTAACTTAGATTTGCATCCATTTAAAGTTGCATTCTCTGACTCCATTCTTTAGGCACTGGTTTAAAATAAAAGGATTGACTGTCATTTAAGTATTGCATCTTGCATTAGTTTGACTGTCATCTCTCAAAACCTTAGCCTCAGTCTTAATAAAAGATCCCTTTAATTAATCTGTAATTAATTAATAAAACTGGAACTTAGTCTTTCCGTAGGGACTACCCCCCTTGGCTCTGTTGGGATCTTGCCTAAACGGAGGAGTTGTGGACTGTGGTGACAGTGGTCCCCAGCTCTCGCTTGCCCCCAAGGACACACATAGCAGGTTGTGACTTTCCTGCATCTTAAAGTGTGAATTAGGCAGCAACAAGTTGGATAAGAGCCAGCCTAAAGTTTAGAGAGGTAGTTATTGAGGTGACAACGGATAACACCTCTAAGTTGAAGTTGGATTGGCACTGCTCTTTTGGGCTTTAATCACACATGCTAGTTTGAGCTGTAATAGTATCTATAACAAGTCTGATCCAAAATTGTATGAAAATTGAAAAACCTCCATAATAGTTTAAGTTTAATTCATACTGGCTCAAAGATGAAAAGTTCAGAGGACTTGTTTTTAAGGAGTGGGTATCTAATGAGCCACCGTCTGGACAGAATGCAATGGAAGCCTTCCATGGAAATCTAAAAAGAATTAAGATCGTAGCAAAAGAGTGCATTAAATGGCAAATATCCCAAAACAAAAAGGATCTAAATGAGGATGAAGGGAGAATGGAAGAGATCTATGAGGAACTAAAGGGACCAATTTTGGTAAAGTAAAAGAGAACATGGATAAATTAGGAAGTGACAGAAACAGGTTCATGACATCACATGGGAAAAGCAACATCGAGACAGAAGAGGAAGGTTGCTTCCTTAAAAGAAGGGGATGCAAACACCAAGTACTTCCGCAGATTTGCACAAGCAAGCAAAGCCTAAAACACCAGTTGAGAGGTTGTGGATAAGAAAAGAGCGTTTCACACAGGGTTTGATGGAATAGCAAAGGTAGCAGTGAACCATTTCAAAGATATTTACACCAGGTCAGGACAGAACAACATAAGAGAAATTCTCCAAACTCTCTTATTTCCAAAGGCTTGTGTAAAATTTCCTTAAAACTCAATCTAGAGCTACACAGTATGTATGTATGTATGTATGTATGCATGTATGTATGTATGTATGTATGCATTTTTAATTGCTGTTAACTACAAATGAGTTTCTTCACAAATAATGCAGCGGAAAACAAATGCTAAGAAAACATATAATAGCAATCACATCAATAGACACCAATATTTTTGGGTATGGAAACCCTTGGAAAAACCCAAGATGGGAAAACCGGTGCAGCAATCTAAGAAGATATTTTATTAGCAAGATATAGAACAATACAATCCAAAAAATTGATTTTTAGCCAACTTGGCAAAATTGTACAACTAAAACTCGTTGAGCAAAAAAAACCCCACAAAGATCACACGACCCCTACGTCACTCTCACGCCTCTGCGTCACTGATACGACCTCTGCGATAGCCCATACGACCTCTGCATTAGTCGTACGAATGCTAATGTCACTTGTACGGTCTCCTACGTCACCTGTACGACTGAGTACGGTCTGATGACGTCACACTGGCTACTTTGTGACATTGTACGGCCTCCCTGCGTCAATTGTACGACCTCCAACGATTTTCTTGTGCAGCTTTGTCGATGCCCTAGAAAGTTCTTCTATCTCACTCTCTGAAAATTCGTCTGCAAACTTCTCTTCACTATCCGGCTTAAAAGCTATGAGCAAAAAATATCCCTCTGGCAATGTGTGTGCCAAAGCAACTGTGAGTGTATCCTCTCCACCAAATCAATCTCCTTTTAACTCAATGGCAAAGCGAAAACCCTAACTCTCACTATGGATCAATGGATGAGATCCTCCGGTGGGATCAATGGCCAAGATTAGATTAGCCATCACTTAAATTATATTTCACTTGAACTTTATAAAAGTGCCTCGAATAAGTCAAATTAAAATTAGATCACATAATACACTTTTCCTAAGTCGAAACTTTAGATAAAGGCCAATCTGGGTTCCTGTTTTATGTCTTCTATCAAGCAAGGACACATGCAAATGATAGAAGACCTCCCTTGTTGCCACTTCTTAACACTCCCTCTCAACGAGGAAGGGATTCGGTAGGAACCCCAACTTATCTCCGAACTTCACAAAACTGTGTCTACAAAGTGCCCTGGTAAAAATGTCCGCCACCTGCTCATCTGTCTGAATGTACTCCAACCGAATGGTTCCTTTCTATACACAATCTCTTAGGAAGTGGTACCCAATGTCTATGTGTTTTCTCTGGCCATGGAACACTGGATTTTTAGATAGCCTGATGCCATTATGATTGTCACATCGAACCACTGTAGCTTCTATCTCACACTCGAATAACCCTGAAAGTAACTTTCTCAGCCACATTCCCTCACATTCAACCAAACTGGCTTCCATGTCCTCGATCGACCTCTGTTGAGCTCAATGCAACTGACTTTTGCTTCCTATTGAACCAAGAGATAACTCCTGACCCAATGTTGAAGCAGCAACCTAAAGTGCTCTTCCGGTCTTCTACACATCCTGCCCAGACAGCATTGTGAAACTTGTTAACTGTACACTGCTACTGCGCTCATAAACCAACCCGTACTCCACTATACCTCTGATGTAGCAAAGCACATGCTTCGCAGCTATCCAATGTATTCTTTGAGGGTCCACCATGAACTGACTCAAAGAGTTGACTGCAAAGCTAATGCCTGGCCATGTGTTGACCAAATACATGAGCGATCCGATAAGTTGATGCTTCAATGTAGGATCAAACTCCTCTAACCCCGATGCATCAATCTTCCTCCAATTGGAAACTAGAGGTATGGACATGGGCCTACAGTCCTCCATCTTGAATCTCCTCAAGATCTCAATTGCATACTTCCCCTGACTAATGAAGAAGCACCCATCTCTCTGCCAAACTTCCAAGCCTAGGAAGTAATGCATCAACCCAAGATCTTTCATCTCAAACTCAACTACAAGGTTGGACTTGCAGTCGTCAATCAGCCTCTCATCTTCTGTAAGAAAGAGATCATCTACATAAAGACCAATATGAGAGGTACCTCACATGACAAGAAGTACAGGTTGTGGCCAACCTCACTCCGTTGGAATCCCATCTCCCATAGATAGCTGTCGATCCTTGAGCACCATGTACGAGGTGCCTTCTTGAGCCCATATAGAGCTCTCTGCAACCTGCATATATGTGACTCCCTGTTCTTCACCTCGAACCCCTCGGGTTGCTCAATGAATACCTCCTCTATTACTCTGTTGAGAAAATAAGTCTTTACATCCATCTGATGAACGCGCCAACCCATCTCTGCTGCTAATGAGATAATAGTCCAAATAGAAGAATATATGGTGACAGCGACAAAGGTCTCCTCGTAGTCAATACCTTCCTTCTATGAATACCCCTTTACACGAAACGTGCCTTGTACTTCTCCACGCTTTCATTTGTTGCATGTTTTACCTTGTAGATCCATCTGGATCCAACCACTCGTTTTCTTTCTGGCCTTGCCACAACCTCCCAAACCTGATTTTTCATGATGGAGTCATACTTCTCAACCATAGCCTCTTGCCACACATCATGTTGTGCATCCTCCTCAAAACTAGAAGGCTCGAAGTTAATCAACTCCGTCATCAATGCCATATAGCTAAGTATATCTAGTGGTTTGCTACGCCTCATGGAGCTCTATGGAAGAGTCACCTACCTAGAATCCTGAACTGTGGACCTAAACCACTTAGGTCGTGGCCTAGTGTCTACCTGTTGCGGCTGCTGGATATCCTCCTCCTGTTGCGGCTAATCCTCCAAGTCAATGACCAAAGGATCCTGTCCAATTGACTCCCTCTTAATACTAAAACCTATATCTTGTGTTTGTACCTGTACCTGTGGCTCCTCCAACTTAACCCCCAATTCTTGTGCTGGTAAGTCCATAGATCTTCATAAGGCTCTGTCCTCATCAAACTGGGCATCCCTGCTCACAATGATCCTCTTGCGAGCCGGAATATATACCCTGTATGCCTTAGAAGTCTTGTTGTAACCAACAAGTAACCCCTCCTCTCCAGAAGGGTCCAACTTCTTCCTAATGTCAGCATGAACGGGACATTAGCAGACACTCCCAAATATGCATAAATGACTCACATCTGGTCTAGTTCCTGTGAAGACCTCCTCGAGTGTCTTCCTCCCCAAAGTTATGTGGGGACACCTGTTCTAAATGTAAACTCCGATCTTGTACGCCTCGACCCATAGGAATAGTGGCAATCCCTTATCAAATAGCATGTCCTTGGCTGCTCCTACCAATGTGCAGTTCTTCCTCTTCGCCACTCCATTCTACTGCGGGGTATGAGGAACTGTATGCTCCTTCTTGATCCCCTCCGATGAACAAAACTCCAAGAACTCATTGGAGATGTACTCAACCTCATCGTCTATCCTCAATGCCTGAATCTTCCTCCCAATCTGGTTTTCCACGAGAGTCTTGAACTCTCGAAACCGCTCGAAGACCTCTAACTTGGCCTTCTGGAAACAGATCCAAGTTTTCCTGGAATAACCATCAATGAACGTGACGCAATAACTGTAGCCACTGAAAGATTGGACACTCGTGGGTTCACAAACATCCAAATGCATTAAGTCCAAGGTCCCCTTAGACTTGTTCTTACTCTGTGGGAAAGGCTTCCTAATGTTCTTCCCTAGCGCACAACCCTTCCAGTGGTTATGCTTCTCCCCCCGTACTAGAGGAACTCCAAGAACTACCTGTCTCAAATGCCTCAGTGCTCCATGGTGTAAGTGTGTCGTCCTCCTATGCCACAACTCACTCTGACTATTGTTGCTGCTGACTAGAGCCTTTGTAGACTCGAAGTGTAGTCTATACACCTACCCGCTCCGAATCCCAATCACCCAATCCAAACTCCTATCTGACCCCTTGGGCCTGATATACACCTTCCGATCTCAGAACTTCACCTGAAAGCCCTTGCCCTACAGGTGGAAACAGATATGAGGTTCTTGGTCAACCCTGGAACATACAATACGTCAGCAAAACTAAGGGGTTTTCCAGACTCCCTCTGAAACGAAACAGTACCAACTCCCTGCGCCTGATAGCACGTATCATCACCCAACTCAATGTGGAGATTTATTCCACCCTCCTGCAAGCTCTTGAAGAACCTTCTATGTCGTGTCATGTGACAAGATGTTGCACTGTCGATGTACCAAACACTGTTGTCTGTGGTGCTTGCCATGCAAGTTATCAAACAAAATTCCTCATCGAAGCTTTTGTTGAATTCCTCCATCTCTGCGAAAACCTACCATCTGGGTATCGTTCTTCTTCTTCCTATATGGACATTGGGAGGCAAAGTGTCCTGGCTTGTGGCAAATAAAACATTTGACTTTGGACATGTCAATGTTCTTCTTACCACCCTTCTTCTTTACCTTACCCTTGCTCTTCCCTGCTAGGGATAGAGCTTCTTCATCCACAATCTGTGGGGCACTGTTGGATGAACATGAACCTTGACCCATACAGGTCTCTTCCTGCACAAAGTCATCCCACAATCTCTGGCATTCAAGGACGTTCTTCCTAGCCACCACGCCTTTGACAAAGATGTGCCATGGCTTAGAAAATCCATTGAGAGCTATTCGAACTAGCTCATATTCAGTCTTTTAGCACACTGCTCCAAGGTCGTCCCTGATCTGTGTGAGCCTTGTGAGATAAGGCACCACTCCTTCACCCTTGGCCATCTTGGTGCTTTGTAGTCTCTCTTGTAGCACCATCTTCCGGTTCTCAATCTTACTCTAGTAAAGGATTTCCAAAGCCGTCCACATTTCTAATGCGGTCTTCTTCCTAGACAGGTGAGGGACTATGTGATACGTCACCCCATCCAAGATAATCAACATGGCCCTAGAATCCACCTTCTTCCACCTAGCCAACTCTATCGGATCTGCAAGCGCAACCTTCTTGGGGTCAATGTGCTCCTCTGCATCACTAACATCCAAGATCCTCATGCTCCTTTCTTTCCATGTAGGAAATTTTTGAGCCCCCTGGAGTCTATCCTCGACTCTCAACTGTACTGCCAAAATGAATTATACCTGTCAAACCTTAGATCTGCAACTCTAGGTTTGTGTCTTCAATAAATCTGCCCTCGATCTATCCAATACTACTGCTTTCTCTCAGATCTGCTCATAAGAGCTTGAACTTTATAAAAGTGCCTCCATTAAGTCGAATTAAAATTAGATCGCATGATGCACTTTTCCTAAGTCTAAACTTTGGATAAAGGCAATGATCAATCTGGCTTCCTGTTTTATGTCTTCTATCAAGCAAGGACACATGCAAATGATAGAAGACCTTCCTTGTTGCCACTTTTTAACAGCTTGTAAATGAGGAAGAATGAATCTGAGAGCTTCTGTCAGTGATGATGAAATAAAGTAATAGATTCTTCCAAAATGACAAGATCACGGAGCTTGACGGCTACCCATTTAATTTTTTAAAAGTTTTTGAATTGTATGCAGTATTAGGAAGAGACCTATTAATCTGCACTTGTGCTTGCACTACTGGAGGGTTAAGATCCAGCAAGATTCCTTCAAATCAGTTCCATTGCAGGTGTGTCTAGACATGGACATTGATCCGAACTCCTTCGAGAGTCAGTTTCAACATAGTCTGAGGGAACTGCTATTTTTAGCAGTTTTCCTTTTTCCAAGAGCCCAAGATCTGGGGGGCCACATGAAAGAGATTTGAATATGTTCATGCTCCTTATAAAAAAGCAAGTTTAGATAGACTGATGCTACCTCCCTTCATGGTCAATCTTTCCTGCTTTTTGTTTTTTCTACAAAGCCTGCTTCTGGGCCAAATTTATGATTAGCAGATTCTATGTATGGCAGGTACAGTGGCATGGTTCCCGAGCATGCTTTGGTGGGGTGGTCCAAGGTTCGAGAGGGTGAAAGAGTGAGCAGTTAAAAGCAGTGTTCAGGCAGGTGAATTTTCTCCTAGAGTGACATGTCATTTGATTGGGGGCTTCTCCATTAATGTGATTTCCAGCCTAAAAACCCTAGGTAAAAGCATGGCTAAGTTTAGCAAACCAAGAAAATTTTGAAATTGAATGCCAAAGCTGCCACTAAAAGGGATGGTTCACTTCACTTGGCTAGCCATTGACTTTGCTAAATGGCTGAACAAGAAAAGCCTCATGCCGAATTGGATGATGAGACCCCTCGATCTCCACCAGATTCAGTGAGTGATTCCACTATTACAACTAGTGCTTTGGTAAGTACATCACCAGTAAGTTTTGTAACAAGTTCATTGGTGAGTTTTTCCTCCACACCCTCATCCACTGCGTTTTCAACATTAGTTTTATCTCAGATTCATGCAATGGCAGGAGGTGCAGTTAGATTTCACACTTACAGTGTATGCTCCATTGAGCTTTGCTCAAATCCCGATTCCCAACCAACCACATGACATGCCTACAGGTGAATATCAAAAGCACCTTCCAAAATTTGCAGGGAACAATGTAGTTTTTGTTAATGACCACTTGACTGTTTTCTTGAAGTTTGTGGAACACATGGAGGTTGAATATGAGGATGTGATTATGAAGATGTGTGTGAAAACCCTTGAAGGGCATGCATGAACATGGTACAAATCCCTCCCTATTGCCTCCATCAATGGATGGGGTTCCTTCAAAAGAAAATTTACAAACAAGTGGGGGTTTACATAGGACAATTCCTTCTTGCTGGCGGAATTTACTACAATACACAAGGACAAGAACAAAACTGTATCCAGCTTTAATAATTGTTTTACTAAACTTTGCACAAGGATTTCTCAACATATGTACCCTAATGATGAATTTGGTTTAGTCTATTATTTAAAGCATTTGATGATTTGTTTGGTTTCTTACTCGGAGAAAAACATACAAAACATGGAGGTTTCCCTTGCTACCGCTCTTAAGTTATAGAAGAATATGATTGCAGCCAAAAAGATTAACCTACGTTCCTCCAGGTTGTTCAATCCACAGGGAAGAAAAGTGCAAGAAGCCATGAAAGAGGGGGGCAATGAAAACAATCAAATACCAAAGAGATTTTTTGACTTATTGCATGATATAAGCAATTATATGATCCGATTAGAGAACTTGGAAAATCAGCAAGCTACCCCCAGAAATCAACAAGCATTTCAACCAAGGAAGAAACCTCTCAGAAGGCCTTTCCAATAGGGAAAGAAGGCCGAAATACCTAAGGCTTAAGCTTCCTATGCCCATGTGTGGGAATAATTTCATGGGATATGCTTCCTCCAATCACTCTTGAAGGGTGTGTGCACTGTGAACTACCCCATAACGAAGAGGGTTGTGTGGTACTCACCCAAACAACTTGTTTGTTTCCCCCATGCCATCCAGAACACTCTTCTGAGCAACAAGGCAATACTTTCAACACGATGTCCTTAACTGAGGAAGATTGCAGCGCCCATGTGTACGAAGTTTCCAGCCAGCAAGAGAGCAGCCAACCAAGGAGTTTTCCCTTAATTTCGGGCAGTTCAATGCATGCAAGAGAATGTGGTACCTACTAGCACAAATGTCCCTGGAGGTCAAATGCCAGTGTCTAAAGTCAATAAAGCATGCAGTCTAAGGTAGCAGCCATGGTGGTTGAAATAACCAAAACTTGTGCCAGAAGGAACAAAGTACCAAATACCCAACAAGTAAATTGTAGTACTGCTTCAAAAGTCAGTTTGTTTGCCTGGGAAAAAGGAGACCATCAGTAGAATTTTGAGCTTAGGTGGTTCCATTGATCCATCAAATGATCACCCACAGGTATGAACAAGGTTGATGAACCTCCTCCCTTCAATAGTTCATTGGTTCTTAATGGTTTATTGCTTAGAAATTGTATGATAGACTCAAGAGAATCAACTAACGCCATGACCCTAGGATGTGATGGGGGCCAAAGGACTTATTAGAGTAATAATAGTGAAGGCCCACAATGTTTGTTATTATTAAACAATGCCCACTGTGGTATTATGGAATAAATGTAATGTTGCTTCACTAAAATAGGTCCACAAGGTAGTTGGGAGGTTGTTATGATTTGGTTTCTCTTCTTAGCTCTAAATAAGGATGGAGACCTCCTAATGAATTATGGATGGAATAGTTATTTGGAACTTAGCTCATTGAAAGGTTACCAACCTTAAAAAGGCAAGTGAAGATTGGATTCCTTCCATAAAAGGATTAATTATAAGGAGTTGCTCTACCTTGAGAGTATTTTGATATAATCAAGTAACAAATTTTCTATATATTATAATTGGATATCTGGTGTATGATTACATATTCAAATCCAAGATACCAGTCTATGGGGGATTGTCTCAATTGTGATATCTACATGGACTTTTGGAGGCCGTGTTTCCAAGCCTCTTTTTTGCATAAAGATTTCTATAATCTTGTTTTAATAATAGAGCTTAAAGGAATCCTTTTCAAAAAGCCAAACAGAAGGATCTCACAAATCATCATGGAAGCAAACTATGAACTTTGCAGGCTTGCAAACACATGTATCCTTCAACCAAAAGATAAGTTGCTAGTTATGAAACCTTGGGATTAGATAAAATATACAAAAGAACAAATGATATAATTTAGATACACTATATAGAGGACTGAACAATAGAGGACATTTTGCTTAGACAACAACCAAAAAATGGGTATTTTGTGGGCATTGTTTACTATCAAATAAGTTATTGTCCAAAAAGAAATTAGGGAGAGAACCTGATGGTTTTATGAGTTTGATACATTAGACAAAAGTTAATTTCAACAGGGAAAAGAACATACAGATTTGGGGGTTTGGATGTGGGCATTTGAGCAGATGATATAGGCAATGATGGGCTTCCACTTGATTGCACATTTTTATTATTCTCATTTGATGACTTTGAAAGCTCTTCAGTCATTTCCCTATCTCGAACCGCTTCGCGTTTTATTTCTTCAACTGTTTTCCCTGCCAAGAACTATAAAGGACATATGAAGAAATCAAAATTATTTTCTAGATTGGCTACTTTCCATGGAGCAACTTAACGTATAGTTTCATTCAATCACTGTTAGATTCATCGACAAAGGGTCAAAATTACAAAGCAAGTAAAACAATGTTTAACTAGCACTAGGAATTCCTACAAATACATATGCATTAGAATTGAGCAATCAACAATCATTTTTAAATTTCACTTTCAATTGATAAAAGAACACTCAATCTTAGTTCCTATCTTCTGAATTTGTTAAAGCTTTTCAACCAAAGAAACATTGCATGCATTACTAGTTTGAATTGTGCCTCGATGGCTTTTTGACCTCATATGCAATAAACTTCCATTTATTCTAAGGCTGTTAATAGAGATGTAAAACAATTGATTAAACTAAAACTGAAATCCTCTTATCCAGGTGTGAGAAATACTGAAATAACATAATTGAATAGCATAGAAAAATTCAAAATATATATCTGATACGTTATATATATCTCACAATACAATGAAAATATTCCTGACTCAGTTAAATGGATGTCTACACTCAACTTTGCAGCAGTTTTTTAAGACATAGAATCCAAAAAATATTATTTGATAAAGATAACGATAAACTATATAAAATCGTTTCCATTTTCTTAATATTCTTATAATTGGGCTTAACTAGGTCACACTCATGTGGACTCTGTTCGCAAATCACCTGTATTTAATTTGTCAAGAAGAGAATAAGCCGTGCATAATAGGAGTCATGTGTTTCCAAGGATAACAAGGTATTTCAAATTGACTTGTAAGTGCTCTTTAACAAAACTTAACCATCAAGGAGGCAATCATATTTGAAAGAGTTATTTCCAAGTGCAAGCTGATATTTCAAGAACATCTAATCACAGGATGCATATTATAATGTATAATATTTGAAACAAAATATCAAGAAGACAAGTGATTGGATGTTTGTGGAACAGTTAAGATTAATCTTTCCTTGGAAAAAAATCTAACATTTTACAAGAAACTAACAGATAAATTGCTGTAGAGGTAAATAATGCTTCATTTTTCTGCAAAGAGGTGGGAAGCTTTTTGTTACAGCGAAATTGTTTCTCACTGAGAATCAATGACAAATATCCAAGCAGTTTGATTTGATTAATCAGAGAGAACAATTTAACCTCAGAAAAGGGCCATCAGCCACAGGATGTGGCAGTTGCCACAGCAGAATACTATTGATTATGTACAGTAAAGAGGTGTTTAGAAATACAGCAACTCAGCAGAAAGCACCCCAAGCAGGGCACAGGAATACAGTCAATGTGGACTGGAGCCTGTCTACAACAATGAGTAGAGATATGTATATACTCCCAGTTTTTTCCACTCTAGTTAATTAAAGATTCTTTCTGATTTATATACTCTAGGTGAATTTTGTAATAAACTGTAGCGCCTTGCTTAACAGATCCAAAAGTTCTCTTCAGAGTGAATTAGTAGCATATTGGAATCTTTTTAGGCCAGATTTTGGGTATTAGAGTGCAGCCACTTGACATTAACATTGCCCGCATGAATGTGAAGGACCCTGCATGCAGCCATTGTGGTGAGGTTGATCAGAAAAAGTTTTACAAATATTGTAAGGAAATGAGTGTGGGGAGGACTCATCCAGTGAAAGAACACTTAGCTGGTGATCATGGGAATGTTGAACAATACCTTTCCTTTGACCTGGAGATTAGAGAGTAAATGCTAGTCCCTATTGAAGATTGTCTAGCAGAAAAAGGCAAGCAAAATGAGATAATTGATGAAACAGGGAGGACAGATATTGTCAACAATCCGTGACACTGATTCCACCACCCAAGTGTGTAGAATCCACGGATCTGTGGATCTGATCTTCCAGGATCTGCCTAGGATCTGTCATGCAAACAGATCACCTGAAGAAGGAAACGTATCCGAATCCTGTGGAAAATCAAACAAATCCTGAAATTTTCAAATGGATCCTGAAACTCAGTGCTTTTGTGACCCACCAATCCTCCAAAAATTGTTTTTTTAATTAAAAAAATCAACACACTAAACACCTGTTATCACATATATTGTAGCTGGAGCTACCATGATGTAGATCAGTTCTTGTCAGAGATATGAGCTAGTCCATTGTATGATGGTGGATACTTTTGCAGATATGATGATCAGACGGGATCTATTTTCAAAGTTATTCAGAGCAGTAATCCAGTATCTGTTGAAAACTGATGTGTGTATGCAACTTTTAAAAAATTTTGGAGCATATATCAGTCATAAGCATACATCTACATAAGTAAGAATCGCTGAAAGTAAGACAATCACAGAGAGAACACGAGATTACTCTGGGAAACCCTCTTGGGGTAGAAAAAACAGCCAAAACTTCTCTTTAGATCCTTCAACAAAGTACAATACCAGTTCAAAACTTTTGGACTAACAAACTTGAACTTAGAGAGCTGAAACAACACCTTTGTTTCAGCACTTACAAAATTCACTAACAGCTGAAAACACACTTACAGTAACAGCCTGATAATAACACCAAAATTGACTGTCATACCCTCTTGCTGTAGCAGACTTACTGTAGCATCTTTTATCTCCATTCAGCAGTCCTATAGCAAAATCTTAGAACAGTAGATGTAGTAGTCATGTAACAGCAGAACACACTACATAATTTTCAGCCTTATGACAGCAGAAGTCTTCAGAAAAATTGGATAACCAAATGGTAAGGGACAGCCCCTTTTTATACTTGGGCTTGGCTGCCCTAAGCAGCCCCCTAGTACCGCCCTAAGAAGCCCCCCTTTGGACCGCCCTAAGCTGGCCTCTAATCAGCCCTCTGCTATGAAGTTGACACTTGGCATGAGCTATTGACACTTGGTCACAAAGTTAACACTTGGCATCAAAACATTTTATGTACATAGTTTAATTACATCAAAAAATAGCTTCCAAAGCTATATATTTCAACACTTCCTCTTATCAAGGAATGTATTTTTTTTTCTAGTACCACTTGTTACATCCACTTGTCTTTACTTGGCTATTGACTTGTTGATTCATCAAGAGAATTTTGTATCCACAGCTAGCAATCTGGAATCAGTAGCATCTCTAGTGGGCACACTGCTATCATTATAGGATTTTTATTCACCTAGTTCACCAAGAACTATTTGTGCAGTTCACCTGCAGCATGCTTGATTTTGTATAACCATTTAGATGTTACCACAATTTTTTCTTTTGGTCTTGGAACTATGTCCCAAAAATCATTTTTCATGATTGATTAATATTCTTCAATCATGGCATCCTACCACATCTTCTTCTTAGCAACTTTTCTTAGCTGCAAGTTTTTGCATCAACGATGTTAGACACAAGTGCAACATAGTTGGAATAAAATCAAGGTCTTTTGCATTCTTTGAAAGTTCTATTTGGGGCACCATACTTTTCTGCATCTTGAATGAGTTCACGAACCCAAACTTGGTTTTCTCTGATATGTAATCACTTCTATGGGTGAATCGGCAGGTTTTTGAGGCTCCAACATATCATGATTCTCAGGAACATGCTCTTCTTTTTATGTTTCAGATACTCTAAGAGCTACAAGTTCCTTATCATGTATGTCATTGAAATGATTTCTTTTTTATTTGTAGAAAGTTGCATCTTCATCAAAGATAACATCTCGATTGATCTCGATCTTTTTGTATCCAGGGACATATACTATATATGCCTTTGATATCTCATTGTACCCAACAAAAATAACCTTCTTACCTGAAGGTTCCAACTTTGTCCTTTTGTCCTTAGGAATATGTATATACACCTCTGTTTTAAAACTCGGTAAGATCGGACTTGAACTCGGCCAAGTCATCCGAGTTGACCCCGAGCTGATTCGACTCGGCCTTTAATTCGGGTCGAGTGGTCGGCCCGGTGCCGAATTGGCCGAGTTGGACATCAACTCGCCCGGTTCAGTACCGAACCGGCCAACTCGGTCGAATTAAAGGTCAACTCGCCAAATCAGCACCGAGTTGACATTTAATAAATTTTATAAAAAATAATTATTAAACTAACCTAACCTAGGCCACCCCTAACCTAACCCTAACAAACTACCATAACACATTACAAATTTACAATTTACGGGTGGCTTATAATTTCTGTTTTCCATTGATATTGGATTTGTTTGGAGATTGGAACCTGGAGTCCTGGACTAGCCACGGCCCACGAGTGTTCACCACTGTTCGAAACTTCAAACTTCACATTGTTAACTCGACTCGTTTCCCAAGCTGCAATCCTGCCAACTAGACACTGGACAGGAGTCGTGTAGTTGATTGTGGAGTGGAGTGTGGGTGCAAGCTGCAGCCACCAGCCTTGAAGTTGGACAATCAAGGACTTGGAGCAGGCAAGCTAGCAGCAGCGCTAGACACTGGACAGTCGAGGACTTGTAGCAGCAAGCTAGCAGCAGCGTTGGAGTCTGGAGACTGGAGTGGCATGTGGACTCGAGGAGTGGCCCATTGGAAGTGCAAGTGCAAGTGCATTGTTGCAGTCTGCTGCCAGCGTTGTTTCAACTTGGTTCAACTTATAGTATGTAATTTTTTTTAAATTTGTTTGAACCGTTGACAGTGAATTGTCATTTACATTTCAAAATGCCTCTGAAATCAAAAGATCTAGCATGGACCCATGCTGATGCAGTTGAAGGGAAGATATATTGCAAATATTGCAAAAAAATTGATTAAGGGAGAAGGCATTCATAGGCTCAAACAACACTTGGCTGCGATTAGAGGTAATGTTGCCCCATGTGAAGTTGATTCAGAGGTGATTGGAGAGATAAGGTTGGAGTTGCAACAACAATTTGAATAGTATGAAGCGGAGAAGACTAACTGAAAAGAGAGAGAGGCAAAAATAGGGAAGAAGAGGCATCTTGCAGAAATGATGAGATTTGCCCCTCATGCTAAATATAAAGGTTCCCCATCCATAACTTCTCCAAATTTAAGGGATACCTTTCAGTACGTTCCTCCCTTACAAACAAATGTGTCCAAAAAAGGGAGTAATATCCAAAGTTATTTCTCACCTCAAAACACCTCTGACAATGTTGTTGCTTCTCAGCCAATTGAACCCACCATAGATGCCCATTGGAAAAAGCAATACAAAGTAACTGTGCATGAGTACATAGCTAGATGGCGGTATGATGCAGATATCCCCTTCAATGTTGCCCACTCGCCATATTTCCAACCTATGTGGGATTGTGTTGTTGTTGTTGGTAAGGGATTCAAAGGCCCTAGTATGCATGACTTGAGAGGATCTCTTTTGCAGAAAGAGATCAAATCCTGGGGTGAATACTTCAAGGAGTTCAAAGAATCATGGGCCATAACAGGATGCACTATCATGTTGGATGGATGGACTGATGCAAACCGAACCATCATAAACTTCCTTGTCTCTTGCCCACATGGAACCTTGTTTTTGAGATCATATGATGCATCCGATAAGGTGAAAGATGCAAATCTATTACTTCATCTTTTTGTTGAGGTTGTTGAAAAGGTGGGGGTAGCTAATGTTGTGTAGGTCATCATAGATAATGCCTCTAACTATGTTCTTCCTGGTAAGATGTTAGAGGAAAAGTACACAACAATATTTTGGACCCCGTGTGCGACACATTGCATAGACCCCATGCTTGAGGACATATGCAAACAGGATTGGATCAAGCACACTTTAGAGCACGCCAAAAGCATCACAAGCTACATCTACAACCACTCATGGGTATTGAGCTTGATGAGGAAACACACACAGAGCAGGGAACTTGGTAGGCCTGCCATTACTAGATTCGCAACTCATTTCCTCACGTTGCAATCTCTCCTTACTCAAAGACAGAACTTGGAACAAATGGTTTCAACTTTCAAGTGATGAATGGAGTTCAAGTAAATGGGCACGCAGAACAGATGGAAAAGACACCAAGAAAAAAATCTTGGAAAGCTCATTTTGGAAAAAAGCAGTAGAGGTTTTGAAAATTACTGAGCCACTTGTTAAGATGTTGCAATTGGTGGATGCAAAAAGATTAGCCATGGGATACATTTATGAGGCCATGGATCAGGCAAAGGAGCAAATAAGGGCAACATACAAGAATAGAGTGGCCAAGTATGAGCCTATCTTGGATATCATCGATAGGAGATGGAACACTCAACTCCATCACCCTATACATGCATCTGAGTATTTCTTGAACCCAAGGTATCATTATAGAGCTCGGTTTGGAGAAGATCAAACCGGGGAGGTCAAAGATGGATTGTACGAGTGCCTTGGGCGCATGGTCCCAAATGAGATGGAGAAGTTGGAGATACACCAACAGCTTACCGCTTTCACTAGAGCCACAGGGTACCTTTGCAAAACCTGTGGCTAAGGTTGCAAGAGATGTTAACCAACTAGGTAAACAATTCCATTGTTTTTATTAAATTTAGTTGTTTAATTTTTTAAATTTAATAACTTCAATATTTAGTTAAGTTCACAATCTAATTCATTGATTTAACTCCATTTGCACTTGCAGCAAGTTGGTGGGAGTCATTTGGTGAGCAAGGAATTCAATTGCAAAAGTTTGCAATTCGAATCCTTAGTCAACCATGCAGTTCTTCCGGGTGCAAGCGCAATTGGTCTGTCTTTGAGCGGATTCACACAAAGAAGAGAAATCGTTTAGAGCAAAACCGGTTAAATGATCTAGTCTTCGTGCAGTACAACCTACGCTTAAGGCGCAACCAATTGATGAACAAAATACCTGATACAAATCCTATTGTGTTGGATAATATTGATCCAACCTCAAATTGGTTAGTGGAGACTCAAGAGTCGGAGTTTGATCCAAATTTTGATATTGAGCTAGATGCAGTCGATCATGTTATTATGGAAGCAAATCCACTATTACCAGTATCATCATCAATTCATGCTGATGCAGGTGTAGAATCTAAATCCATAATATTTTTCTTCTATAATTGAATAATATATGAGTGTTTCAATATGATATATAGTAATAATTTGATACAACTATTGAATCTTGATATAAAATGATTTCATTCCAGATACGACAAGCGCTAGTAGGGAGGGACAGATGCGGGCACCTGTAGAGCATGATCCACGTCCACCTCGTGCTTTTACACATTCAGCTAGTACTCCAGTGTAATGTTCCATTTTTTATAATTAAGGAATTGACCGAGAACCTTTAATACCAAGAGCACATTAGGACATTTATTCAGTCATCAGTATAGTAAAGAGGGCCATCAGAGTTGTTATCACATATATAGTAGTCGGGATACCATATTCTATTTTTCAGATACAGTACATTTTTTAGCCAGATCTCTTACATATGAGATGCTGAGATGAGCAGTTTTGACAGATCATTATTTTATTTGTGGACTATTCTACTCTCCCATGTCAGGACTGAGTCTCAGGACACTCAAATTTGAGGACTGATGTAGCCATTTAGTCTTTACAGAGCAGTTATTGATGCCTAGTTTTATATCAGCACTTTCTCATTGGACAGATGATGGTTCAGATGGATTATATGCATGATTATGACTCAGCTTGTATTATATTGTGTTATGGTTATCATTGCTCTTATATTCATCTTTGTGACATGTATTAACATGTAGTGTAATGATATGGCGGTCATAAATATATGGACTTGGATGTATTTGTATTATGTATTGATGTCCCTACTTAGACTTGGAAGTTCCTGATCTATACTCATTGGTTTTACCTTCCTTAGGGAGAATAGAGGTAGTCATTCCCACCATTTTTTTGGCTTGCTAGTGTTGGCTTCGTCTTTTACTGTCTCCACCCATCCATTACCTTCCAGTTTTGTTTTTAACCCGACTTACTACTTGACTTGTGGCGTGGAGGACCTTTCCCCGCTAGAACCTTTGTTGGACGAACCTCCCTGTTTATATTGTGTCTTGGCTCTGAGTTGGTGACAGAACTCGCCTTTGGTGAGTTGGATTGTATGCCTAAATCATTCTGGTCGGTTGTCCCGATGTTTGGCACTATGCAAAACTCCCCCTGGTCACTTGAGATGTTGTTGGATAAAAGTGAAAGCTCATGTACTACCTATATTGGAATTGCTTATATGCGCACATGTAAAATGAAAATGCTAACACTATGTTTCTTAACACATGTGAAAAAAGGACAAGAGCAATGAAATGCTAAAATACCCCTTGAAGGGTATAAGAAAAGGTCCCAAAAAGCAATGGTTAAATATATGCTATATCCAAATATTGTTGACCTTATCAATTTAAATATGTCCTGGATGAAAGCTGCAGTTAGTTATGCTTTTAAGCACTGGTGAAGTCCCCAAAAGGACGTATAGGCCAAAAAGGCCATGAAAATAAAATTGATGATCCTAATGAAATTGGATCAAACTTGATGTAGACATGATGCCTAAGTTGAATAAGCACTCTCTGAACAACTCAACCATTTGTGAGGCACTGTCATTCCTTGTGTTGTTGTTTGTTCGACATGTGGTTATAGTGAGTTTTTCCTTTCCATATCCAAAGTGTCATGATGTTAAGTAGGAAGTCATCATTTGCCCTACCCTTGTCAATTTCAGCCTTCACCCTTCACTAGCAAATTGACTACAACTATGAAGTGAGTATAGTCCTGAAAGTCTGGTCTGAGTAATAATAAATAAAACCCTATATATGTATTTGGTTAATGTACCACCAGTGAAATGATTGCTACTTGTTGTGATTGTTGCTTGAATGAGTTGTAGAGCATGTCTTTGCCTTATAACACTTGCAGCAGATGGATGATAGTCTGAGTTATATTATTGGTATCTGGTCATTTATAGATGGTTATATTGTCTATTGGATATGATTGATGATCAGGTAGAGACCTGAGAGGGGTATGAGTATACACCCTAGATGGATTTGGACTCTCTGAGTCTAATGGGATAGTTTGTTTTCAGTTCTGGGCACTTGCAGAGATGGTCAGGCTCATTTTACTCTCTGGATGCAGTTTTGCTTCACAGGATGATGTGTCTGAGCAGGGAGATGTTTTTATTGGATCTCCTAGGGCGTTGTATGGGGCATAGGGGGTGCAACCACTTGATTGTACCATAGTACCCACATTCCAGAGAGCTTGGTGGGCTCAGTTTGACAACGCAGGCACCCTAGGAGGTTGTTTTGGCAGGCTCACGTTTCCCGAGGCAGATTAAAAATGATTAAATGGCTTTTGAAGAACTTGATTTAGGCTACTGAGGCAAGGAAATGACATGGGATGAGTCATGATGATGAGAGTGATGTCCTCCACACCTTCTCCAGCAGTTGCAACACCTGATTGGGCCCACACCTATTTTTGGGGCATTTTTATTTTCTAGAGCTTTTGGGAGGCTCGCGATTTCCTCAAGGAGGCACAAAGTCAAAAAATTAAAATATTATATTATTTTATTGTGCCATGGGGCACCCAGAGGGAGTTAGTCAACACTCCATGGACCCACCATGTGCTTCATTTATTTCTTGTTGAGTGGGGTACCCTCTTTATGGGTGATTTAGTCCACTTTGGTACATTATGGTTATAGTGATCCATGTATTGTATGTTGAGCTCGTCTCAACCATTGATTAGAACATTTTATCTTTTAATCTTAGCCACTCGTTTTGAAAGTGGTTAGGATTTTGGTTCTCTCGTTCCTATTTAAAGGAGAGAGCTTCTCATTTGTAAAGGGTCTTTGGCTCTTGGATCTGATTAATAGAAAGATTTTTTTGTGGATATTTTCTGGATCTGCTTTGCATCTGATGTTTTCTTCGGTGGTGATTGGAAAGTCCCTTACTTCCTAGCATTGGGAATATTGTGTAACATCTATATCTTTTTTCGGGATCATTGTTTTGTCTACAGGAGGGCATTTTCAGCTGGAGCGTTTTTGCAAGGGGACCTCAACTCGCTTGGATTGTCTTCATCTTGTATCAGGGGGTTTTCATTAGTTTCATTGTGATCTATGATTACATCTTGTTACTTTTTTGTAGATCTAGCTTTTTCTTTCGTGGTACAGCAAATTTGATATTGTTGACGTTTGCTTGTGTAGGATAGGGGTCGCATTGGTCACTTGGAGCACAACGTTGGTCCTAGAACTCATCATATCTTCCAGAATTGATCGAGATGGCGGGGATCATCATCATCAAGGCATCTACAAGCATTTCCAGGTAATATCTAATAGGTAAGTCTCTTCTCTTTTAGATCTCGATCCATTGTACCTGCTTTTCTTCAAAGTTTCTGAAAAACTCCTAAATAATAAAAATCCAAAAAAATACTTAATCGAGGAATTGCTTAATTTTTGAGCAAACCATTTATGGGTTTTGTAGATCGGGCATCCCTCTCACTGAATCATCCTCACCGCTGTCCAAATTGTGACTGGTTTGCCCTAGATCTGAATTTCTAACTGCTCAAACCCTAGCGCCCCCACTAAAATTTTGACTTTCTCTAGAGTTCACTTTTTTCGAAAATTAATCACGTGCGTTTGTAGATCAGGTCTTCCTCATTCTAGAACACCCCCAACGCTGACCTAGTTCCTACCACGTAGCCCTAGATCTGAAAAACTGATTTTCAGCCTCTTAGCATCCCTCATCATATTTTGACTTTTCCATATCTGATTTTTCCTAAAATTTTCCAACTTGGGTTTGTAGATTGGGCCATCCTGATCTCATCTCCACTCCAACGTTGAGCTGATAGTCTTTTGGTTGCCCTAGATCTGCAGATCTGCGTCTCTAAACCCTAGTACTAACCCTCCTTCTGCTGGTTTCACTGTAACTTGAATCTTCCGGGCCAAACACTTTTCTGGGTCCATAGATCAAGGCATATCCCAAGTGGGTTCACTTAAATGTTGTGTTGAAACCTGATACTGACTCCATTACCCAAGCTTGAGCAAGCACTGATCTCCAAGTCTAGCGCTAGCCCTATTTTGACCCTTTTTCCACGAAAGTTGACCACTCCTGAATAACTCAGGTATTCTGAATTTTTCATATCTATCACTGAGACTATCTCTTTGGTACTAGACAGTCCCAGCTTTGTCCTTACTCACCCTGTCTCAATTATGTTTCCCAAGACAGAGGTTACCTTCACCAGTTGCTAGTACCTCAACGCTTGTTTTAGGGTTTTTAATTACCTTACACCTTATGTACCTCAAGCCATACTTGATTTGATCTGGTGTCTAGGTCTAGTCTCTCCTGTCGAAAGTAGATCTGGGTCTCCCCCGTTGTTGTCTTGGACTTAGATAACATAAAGCGAAGACTGCCTTGATTTACGTGACAACCATCCATTTGGGAGTCTAGGCAATCTTGGTTCCACCTCCTTAGTTGCTTGCCCCTCTACCATCCATCTTGGATCCACCTCACACAGGCAACTACAAGGTTGGTGATAACAAGAGTTATTATCATAAAGCATGCGAAGCATGCAGGCCTTATTTCTTTAGTATTAAAGTCAACTTGAAATTAGAATTGCATGCATGCAAAAGTGAGCATAAACCCTAAAAGTGAAATGCAAACCCTAAAAGTGCATAAGGATCTATTTAAGAAGGGTTATGGGACTAAAGGAGATATCTATTGTTATTGTTGATTGATTTTGGAGTTTCGAGCAGCAGCATAGCGTGCAGCCGCGACAATTGGGGTTGGAAACAGTGTCTTTAGCTAGCGAGGGTTCGGCAGTGAGATATCTTCCCTAGTCTCTTATTGGGATAGATCATCCAAGTTTATCCATTGCATCCATAATATACTACAGTATTCGGAGATCTAGCACATTCCGAAGGGTTATTAGCAGATCCATGTTTTGCAGCCGGAAGTAGCAGGGAAAACACAGAAGGATTCGTTAGGAAAAACAAAAACCAGTCTTTCCTCCGCATGTCAGCTTCCTCTTTCTCAGCAAGCCTATCCTACGGTATGCAGTGATTATCATCCATCAATTTGCTCACCTGGAGCAGCTATCAACCAAACAGATCAGTTGGGGGCGTGAGCAGCAAAACTGCCAATCAATTCGCTAGGGCACTTAGAGGCAGCCAAACCTCCGCATGTGCCAGTCCATCTCTCCAGCATCAGTAGACGCGGCATCAGCAAACAAACAAGCTCAAAAAGTTTCAGCCCAAACAGACCTCTCCTCCAAAAACGTCACCTTCAGTCTGGAAGGTATTTACGATACTGCGGGGCGGTAACACCGAAGGAAAAGAGCATTATTAGACCACCCATCCGGATCCTTATGCATGCAGCGATCTCTAAAGTCATTATCAGCCAGAATATGAGTGGTAACTGTTAATTTCTCTCTGCAAAATCCTAACCCTAATTCAACTATATTTTAGGGCATTTTTGCATGGCGAGTTTGCATGCACAGTTATTTTGCAACTCTGTATGAGATTGAGTGTGTCAATGAGCACTATCATAGAACAGTAGAGAATATCAGTATTTGGATATTACAGTGGTATCGAAGCATGATCCTTGCCAGCTGTGGGCACACACCAATTGAATAAAAGTGCATGTTGATGCATGCTTGTACATGCAAATGCATGTCAGTGATGTTGGTGAAATGTATGTTAGAATAAAGGTTTTGTTTTGCCAGCTTGTGAGAACATGAAGACAATGAGAAGGATCTTGATTGGAAATTTGCAGAGGTTAGCAACACTGCAACACTTGTTTCGATATTGCGAATATCTAGCCTTGGGTGATGTGGTATGTGCAGCATTGTCCTTTCAAGATTATTACACTCTCAAGTTCCTGAGCCAGCCCAAGGATTGCGATGAAGATCTCCTTAAAGGCATAGTTGGGGGAGTGAAGAAAGATGAGCATGAACTACAGGTTGTTGGTGAGCTTAATTTGGAGTTAACAGTACATGATGAGGATGAGCATGAGGAGATCGCATTAGAGTCATCATGTGAGTCTAGTGACACAAGCACATTCGCTAGTCAGATTGTGGACAAGCTGTGTGATGAGTTGGAGCTGGTATACTCTTCATCACCTACAGCAGGAGTCCAGACAGTGATGACAGGCGAAATACATGAGGTTCAAGGTAATGAGCACAGCAGTCGAGACAGTGAGCAGTCACACATGGAGGTTAGGGAGAGTTTATACATGCATGAGATAGAGCTTCCAGATGATAGTCACCGAAAGAAGATTGAATGAGTTAAAGAAAGCATTCTAGCGATGAAAGAGAGGACCAAGATACTCCAAGACACCATAGTACAGCGAGATGTTGAGCTTACAGTTCTTCGAGTTGTATGTACCAAGTCAGCGATCAGGCTTTCTAGTATTGAAGAGCAGTTGGATTACTTGATGGGGCAGCAGAAGAAACATACAATTGCATTTCAAAGCAGTCCTCTTCAGGAGTACATAAACAAGGCTTGCAGTAGCTTGAATCCACATTTGCATAATGGTGGACGGTTTTTACAAGTTGGCCAGGATCGAGAAATTGAGCAGCATTATATGAGCATTCCAGTTGAAATCAGAAGGGCAGAATGTCAGCTTGGTAGGATTATTCCTTGTGATGGTGCTTATGGACAAGGTCCCTTTTGGGGGTTGGACTGGAGAGAGATTAAGAGTTGGTGTCCTATTGAGTGGGCGATTCTTGGGAAGACATTCCTAGCCAAGGGTATAGTCCCACAAGAGCCTTGGGATATTTGGGATGAAAGATGCACAAGTTTGCATTGGGATCCAGGTCGGAAACCTTATAAGGGATGGATACAATGTTTACTGATGGGGTTACTTGGGATTCTACAGGATGCTCCTTGTGTCGATACCACGCAAGGTAGCGGTGGATGCATTTTGACCTCTACAATTCTCAAATTGATTTGGGACCCTGGGATTATAGTGACTGGCAGCTTAGTGATTGCTAGAGGATGCTTTCAGGAGGTCTCTTGTGATGGTACCTCGTTTACACCGTGGTTAGTTACTTTACTTCTAGGAGGCTTCCATGGGATATCTTGTGATGGTACCGTACAGTGCAGTGCTTTGAGCAGAGGATGCTACAGATCTCCTAGGATAATTTGGGACCCTGGGATCATGCCTAGATTCAGTTGGTTCAGTTTGATTAATTATGGAGTTGCGTTGGCATTGCTCGAGGACAAGCAATCTTTGGCAAGGGAGGATTGCAATGTTCTATTTTTGATAAATAGGGAATTGACCGAGGACCTTTAATACCGACAGCACATTAAGATATTTATTCAGTCATCACTATAGTAAAGAGGGCCATCAGTGTTATTATCATAAAGCATGCGGAGCATGCAGGCCTTATTTCTTCAGTATTAGAGTCAACTTGAAATTAGAATTGCATGCATGCAAAGTGAGCATAAACACTAAAAGTGCATAAGGATCTATTTAAGAAGGGTTATGGGACTAAAGGAGATATCTATTGTTATTGTTGATTGATTTTGGAGTTTCGAGCAGCAGCACAGCATGCAGCCGCGGCAGTTGGGGTTGGAAACGGTGTCCTCAACTAGCGAGGGTTCAGTAGTGAGATATCTGCCCTAGTCTCTTATTGGGATAGATCATCCATGTTTATCCATTGCATCCATAATATACTACAGTATTCAGAGATCCAGCACATTCCGAAGGGTTATTAGCAGATCCACATTTTGCAGCCGGAAGTAGCAGGGAAAACACAAAAGGATTCATTGGGACCACAAAACCGAGTCTTTCCTCCGCATGTTAGTTTCCTCTTTCTCAGGAGGCCTATCCTACGGTATGCAGTGATTATCAGCCATTAGTTTGCTCACCTGGAGCAGCTATCAGCCAAACAGATCAGTTGGGGGCATGAGCAACAGAACTGCCAATCAATTCGCTCGAGCACTTAGAGGCAGCCAAACCTCTGCATATGCCAGTCCATCTCTCCAGCATCAACAGACGGACAAGCTCAAAAAGTTTCAGCCCGAACGGACCTCACCTCCTACAAAAACGTCACCTTTAGTCTAGAGTGTGCTTACAGTACTGCGGGGCGGTAACACCAGAGGAAAAGAGCATTATTAGATCACACATCCGAATCCTTATGCATGGAGCGATCTCTGGAGTCATTATCAGCCGGAATATCAGTGGTAAGTGTTAATTTCTCTCTGCAAAACCCTAACCCTAATTCAGCTATATTTTAGGGCATTTTTGTATGGCAAGTTTGCATGCATAGTTATTTTGCAACTCTGTATGAGATTGAGTGTGCGAGTCAGCACTATCATAGAACATTAGAGAATATCAGTATTTGGGATATTACATCCAGCTAGTGTTGCTCCTATTGCGGCAATTGTAGATGACCTTGAGGGGTTTGAGCCAGAGCTAGATGTCATTGCTAGTCCGGGCTCTAGTTTTAGCAGTGGTGATGAGTTTGATTATTGATCATGTTGATCAATGATGTAGTGGCATACTTATTACTGGCATCGTAGCATTTTGTTTTTTGGACTCTATCACTCTACATCATATATGCCATTTAGGCATCTTAAATTATGTATTTTCATTTTGTTTAGTCTTTCATATATGTATTGTTGCTTGCAGCCTTGCACAATGGCACAGTACCCTTCGTGCAATTTTGATATGTTCACCCTTATATGGTATATATATGATCATACTTTGGATGTTTTGTCTCTAATGCTTTGGAATGATGGATTATAATCTTTAAAATATCTTTTTTCTTTAAGATTTAAAAATTTTATGTGTTTTTTAGTAAACCGAGTCATTAAAATCAAATCGGTCGAGTCATTGTCGAGACATTGTCGAGTCCGAGTCTAAGTTGACCATCGACCGATTACAAGTCCAAGTCTGAGTTTTAAAACATTGATATACACAGGACAACCAAATATCCTTAGTTGACTAACATATGGAACTTTATCTGAAAACAATTCTTCTAGAGTTTTATTTTGATTTACTTTATGAGGACTTCTATTTTGTACATATACAGCAGTCCTTGTTGCTTCTACCCAAAGGTACATTGATAAGTCCTGATCATGAATCATTACTTTAAATGCTTCCATAATTGATCAGTTATTTCTTTCCACAACACCATTTTGCTGAGGATTGTAAGGAGTAGAAAGCTCCCTCTTAATCCAAGCTTATTTACAGAATGCCTTGAATTCACCAAATGTGAATTATCCTCCATTATCGGATCTTAAAATCTTTATATTTCTCTCAAAAATATTTTCAACAAGAGCTTTGAATTCTTTAAACTTACTAAATGCTTCATCTTTATTCTTTAAGAAGTAAATCCAAGTTTTGTGAGAAAAGTCATCAATGAACGAAACACCGTAAACATACCCGCTGAGTGAAGTAGTTAACATAGGCCCACATAAATCTGAATGAATTAGATCCAAAATTCCTTTTGCTTTACCATCACTGCTTGGAAAAGGCTTATTCACGTTCCTTCCTTGTGCACAGCATTTGCACCAAAGTTTTAAAAATTGGCCTGATCTAAATTGGAATTGACCGGTTTATTGGTTTATTACCGAACCAAGTCAAACCGGTATCCAAATAGGATCAGTCAACTAGTTCGGTATCGAACCAGGCCGATTCAATACCAAATCGACCGGTTCAGTACCGAACCGATCAAATCGATTGGTTCACGTCAAAAAATCAGTCGATTTATTTGTCTTTTTTAAGGGACCCACAGAGCGTATAAGGGATGGTTGGTTAGGTTTTTACCTAGCCTAGCCCTTACCTAACCCAAACCTAAGTAACCAGGCCCCCTTTTTCATTAACATAATATTAAATACAAGTTACAACAGCCTATTTTATTTACAATTGCGATTTTTCAATTATGAAATGAACTTGGAGCCCAACCATGAAGTTTGAAGTTTGAACCACTAGTGGATGAACAGTTTGAAGTTTGCACTTTGAAATTGAAGTTTAAACAGTGAAAGAAAGACCTTGCGACCCGTGAGATAGTGAAAGACCTTGGATAGTGGACTGTGCTCATGTCGATGAGAGACTCAAACAACCGTGGGAGTGGCTGTGCAAACTTGCATGCAGTTTGGAGTTGGGACTTGGACTGTGTGCTCACTGCTACTGTTGGTTTCATTTAGATGCCCTAGAGGAGGTAAATATCAAACACTAACTTGGTTAATGTTTAAGTTTTAACCAATAAAAAAACTAAAATTGTTAATTTGTTAAACCTGATTATTAATTTGTCATTGATGATAAAAGCCTTGAATTTGAAACTTAAAACTTGAAACATGATAGTCAATAGTTAAATGTTTTTTCAATGTTTTTGCAGCTTGCTTCTCTTTTTATCATGTGCGTGTTCATTTTTTTGTTTTTTTTCTTTGCATGTCCAACAATCAACATCAAGTTCAGATCAAAATACAAAATCTATTTGTTTTTAGGACCTTTTATGTGCATCTTATAATTTTAATTTTTTTCTTTGCATGTTAAAAATTCATTGACAACAACTTCAAGAGTCAACTTCAAGTTCATAATCTGGATCTACATTCTATACTCATGGCACCAAAAGCAAAAGATCCTGCATGGGTTCATGCAAATGTTGTTGAGGGGGAGATGTATTGCAAGTATTGCAAGAAGCTGATCACGAGTGGGAGAATTTTCAGGCTTAAACAACACTTGGCTGCCATCAAAGGCCAAGTGAAGGCATGTGAAGCTCCATTAGATGTTATTGGACAAATTAGAGTTGATATGCAAGAACAATTTAAAAATTTTGAAGAGGGTAAGGCTAAGAAAAGAGAGATAGAGGAAGTAGGAAAGAAGAGGAGGCTTGCTGAAATGATGGGTGGGACAGAGACCTATGCTCCTGGTTCAAACAAAGGTTCTTCATCTATCCCTTCTACCAATCCTAGGGATCCTTTTCAATACATTCCACCCTCTGGGACTACACAAGATAAGGGAAAAAAGAAGAGTAACATTCAAATCTATTTTACATCCTCTGCTAGTGCCAATGCTTCTCAATTGCCTCCAACACAAGTTCAGCCCACCTTAGATGACCACTGGAAGAAGCAATACAAAGAAGTTGCCTATGAGTACATTGCTAGATGGTGGTATGATGTGGATCTCCCCTTCAATGTTTCCCGCTCTTCTTATTACCAACCTATGAGGGATGTTGTTATAGTTGTTGGTAAGGGCTTTAGTATGCATGACTTGAGGAAATCTCTTTTGCAAAAAGAGATAGTGTCCATAGATGAATACCTGAAGGAATTCAAAGTCGTGGATCAGAACAGGATGCACTATCATGTCAGATGGATGGATCGATCAGAAGGGTCGTACCCTCATAAACTTTCATGTCCCTTGCCCACAAGGAACCATGTTTTTGAGATCATGTGATGCATTTGATCAGGTGAAAGATGCAAATCTATTATTTCGTCTTTTGGATGAGGTTGTTGAGGAGTTGGGAGTAGCTAATGTTGTGCAAATCATCACAAACAATGCCTCTAACTATGTTCTTGCTGGTAAGATGTTAGAGGAAAAACATAAAACCATATTCTGGACTCCATGTGCGGCACATTGCATAGACCTCATGCTTTAAGACATATGCAAGCAGGATTGGATCAAGGACACTATAGAGCATGCCAAAAGCATCACCAAATACATCTACAACCACAGTTGAGTATTGAGTTTGATGAGGAGACACAGAGGTAAAGGAGCTTGTTAGGCATGCAATTACTAGATTTGCAACTCGCTTCCTCACGTTGCAATCTCTCCTTTCCCAAGCACAGAACTTAGAGCAAAAGTTTTTAAGTGATGAATGGAATTCATCCCAATGGGTCTACAAACAACATGGAAAAGACACCAAGATAAGAATTAAAAGCTCTTCATTTTCGTAAAAAGCAGCAGAGTTCGTGGCAATTAGGGAGCCACTTGTTAAGGTGTTGCGGTTGGTGGATGGAGAAAAATTGACCATGGGCTACATTTATGAAGCTATGGATCAAGCAAAGGAGCAGATAAAGGCAGCATACAAAGATAGAGTGGCCAAGTATGGACCTATTTGGGAGATCATTGATAGGAGATGGAACTATCAACTCCATTGCCCTATACATGTAGCTGGGTATTTTCTAAACCCAAGGTATCATTATAGAGATCATATTGATCAAGATCCGAATAGGGAGGTAGCAAATGGATTGTATTCTTGCCTTGAGCGCATGGTCCCAAATGAGGCAAACCAATTGGAGATACATCGACGGATCAACTCTTTCAAAGTCGCCACAAGTACCTTTGGAAAAAATGTGGCTAGGATTGCAAGAGAGGTGGACCAACCAGGTAAACATTTACATTGTTTGATTAACTTGAGTTTTTAAACTTTAAACTTTAAATTGTAAATACTGCAATTCTTAGCCAAATTCACAATCTAATTTGTTGAATTAACTACCTTGACTCTTCACATTTGCACCACAATGGTGGAAGGCATTTGGTAACCATACTAAACTATTACAAAAGTTTGCAATTCGAGTCCTAAGTCAAACCTACAGCTCTTCTAGGTATGAGCACAATTGGTCATTGTTTGAGCAAATTCACACAAAGAAGAAAAATCGTTTAGAGCAGAAACAGTTGAATGATCTAGTCTTCGTGCAATACAACCTCCAACTCAGGCGCAACCACTTAATGAACAAAAGACCTGATACAGATCACTTTGTGTTGAATGATATAGATCCAACCTCAGATTGGGCAGTGGAGACCTAAGAGCCAAAGTTTGGTGTTGACCTGGATGTTGAGCTGGAGGACTTACAAGAGGTTCTGTTGGATGCAGATCCTCTATTGTTGATGCCAACAGTTCATACACGCATAGATCCTAAGATAGTAGGCATGGAAGACACTAGTCGACCAAGACCTCGTACTTGTAGTCGTCGACGACATCAGCATTCAGCCAATACTACTACTTCATTAGCATATGACTTTGATCCTGAGGATCCCGAGACTGAGCCAAATCATGATGCCTTTGCTAGTCCTTCTAGTTCTTCTTCTAGTTATGGCTCTAGTTCTAGTAGTGGTGTTGAGTTTGATGATGTATGATGCTATGATTGTGATAGTTCACTATGTAGTCAGTAGTAGTCACTATTATGTAGTTCACTATGTAGCATGTTTTTTGGACTCTACAGGCCATATAGCCTTTACTATATAGGCCTCATGGATTATGTATTTTGTTCTAGTTCCAATATCCTAGATATGTATTGCACAGACTACAATACACTTTGTGCCATTTTGATATATTGACTCTTATCTAGTATATACATGAGCAGATTTTGGATGTTTTGTCTTCAATGCCTTGGAATCATGGAATATAATCATGAAAAAGTTGTTTTTCTTTAAAATTTAAATATTTTATGTATTTTTTAGCAAATCGATTCATTAAAATCAAATCGGTCGATTTATGACCGATTCGGTACCGATTCTGATTCCGATTCGCAGTTGACCCTCAACCAATTCCGAGTCTGATTCCAATTTTTAAAACTATGGTTTGCACACTCCATCATGGAACACTTGAATCTTTGGAAGGACTTTCACCATCTTGTTAACAATTGGTAAGGCTTTATAGTGAATATGAGCAAACCTTCTATGCCAAAGTTTGCATGGATTTATAGTAGTATTGTCTAGTAAAGCTTGATTTGCCTTTCCTTTTAACTTGTACAATCCATCTTCATGAATACCAATTAGAATAGCATCATTAATGTTCTTTCCTCTCGGCCACATAAGAACTTGAAATCCTTTCTCTTCCAATCCTGAAATAGATAGGAGGTTCTTTAGCAGACCAAGCACATATAAGACATTTTCCATTCTCAAATGGTTTCCTGAGTCTAAGTTGTAAAAAGAATTGGCAATGCCCTTAGTAGGATAAGTAGAGTTATCACCCAATCTTACCTGATGAGGAGAATCTTTCTTAGTCAGACTTGAAAGAGAGTCTGTTATCCACTAAGTTGCACTTAGGGGATTACTAGTGAGCCGCCAAAGTCTTGAACAAGTTGTTCATCGTCAATGCTCAAAAGTTCCATGGTTACATCAAGACCAGTTGTGGTCCCTTTATTTTTATAAAATGCATGTTCATACCCTGCAAGGACATTGTAATAAAGTGTGCTAGCATGGTCAATAATGTAACAGACTTGGCTTTCCAAGGACTTAGATATTGAATTGCTATTCCAAGGTGTTTTTTCCCTTGTTAATTATGCAATGCTTAATAAGCGATGAATAATTTTCGAGTTAATAAGAAGTATTAAGTGTATTTTTTTAGTGTATTTTATTGACTAATCTATTAATTTATCAATCATTAGCTTGCTGGTTTTTAGCAGGTTGAAGGAAAAAGAGAAAGAAATGTTGCCAAGAATTTGAGGTTTCATCCATCCGGAGCACCCACGGTTCATTCCTCTTCCCCCTCCTTCATTCCTCTTCTCCCCCAAACACTTGTAAAAACCTTTTCTTATCCATTTTTCAAGGGTCAAAGAAGGGTATTTCTTTTTTTTTATATGGCATTGTAACAAATCTTAATAAAGAGCAAGAGGGATTACTGCTCCCACGCCCTTCTTCCCCCATTTGGGGGAAGCATGTATCTGCCTCATTTGTTTTATTTGCTTTAGAGTAGATTTTCTATATTGCAAAATAAGAATAGATCAATCAATGTCTTTGCTTTAATTTCCTTTTATTTTTGCAAAATTGAATACTGACCCAGCCTTGCTTTCCCAAGTACACCCTTCAGGCCTAAAAGAGACTCTTGGTTGTAGTAATTAGAAAACCTGTCTCTCTTCTTGTATATTTTACTTTGGAAATTTACCCCTTGCTCTCCCGAATACGGCCTTAAGGCCTGAAAGAGATTCTTAGGCTTAATAATTAAAAACACTTGTTCAAAAATATTTTAAAAACTGACCAAGACTCCGTTATGTATGCTTTGCACCTCTGTGGTTCAACTGACTAGTTGGATGCATCAAAAGCAATGGGAGTGACTAGTTTAATTAGGTTCACACCCCAATAAATCTCCCAAGGCAAAAATCTAACGCCTCAATTCAATCTCTAATGGGGAAATTCCATAGAGGAAGTAGGAACAACTGGGTAGTGACCTCGGGATACCGTCAAGCTGCACCCTCGATTGAATGGAGGAGTCAAAATCAAGTGACAGCACCTGACTCGAGACTTACCCCCAAGAACACACCGAGCAGCTTGAATACTTTTGTTGTGTTTTTGCCCAAATGTGTGTAAGGCGACAACAGAGTCTTTAAAACCAGTCATGTGCCTAGAGGCTGTTAGTTTTTGTACCTAGGCAGTTGTTCCCTAAGTGACTTTTTGCCTAAGTCACTTAGAAGAGGGAAAAAGGTGACCCTCACATTAAAAGCTACTTAATGAGACTTTATAAACTTAAAGTCACTTTTTGATAAATTTAAGTGGGTGAGTAATTTTATTTAAGTGATTTAAATAAATGGGATTTTTACTCTCATTGAATCTCAGCCATTGGATTGGATCTTTCTCCACCATTGGATGAGATTCCCACTTAGGGTTTAGACAAAAAGGGTTGAGGGAGGCAAAACTCTTCACTTTTAATTTTCTTGAGAGAAGAAGAGAGAAGGAGAGCAAAGATTGCTGAAGAGACTGAGAGTGGGTACAATTTTCGAGGAAGCTTGCTGAAGAGACTTGAGTGGGCACGAATATCGAGGAGCTTTATTTTCTGCATAGAAATCGAGGAGGGTACGGTCTGTACGGCCTGCATTTAATGCTGTATAGACTGCATTAAATTTCTGCACAAAAATCGAGGAGAGTACGGTCTGTACTGCCTGCATTTATTGCTGTACGTACGGCATTAATTTCAGCACAGAAATTGAGGTGTACGGACAACACAGAAATCGAGGGTACGGCCTGCATTTATTGCTGTACTGTTTTGCACAGAAATCGAGGTGTACTGTTTGCACAGAAATCGAGTGTACGGCCTGCATTTAATGCTGTACGGTTGGCACAGAAATCGAGGTGTTGTTCATGCACAGAAATCGAGACAGTCTACTAGTCAAATTTCTGGGTTGAGATAAGTTGGATTTTTTACTGTAAAAATTAATGTCTGATTTTTTCTGAAGCTAATATTAAACTCTCTCTCTCTCTCTAACTGGTTTTCCCCGTGGGGGTTTTTCCAGGGCTTGATTTGGCCAAAAATCTCTGAGTCTATTTTTTATGGTGTGACTGTTAAATGTGTTTTTCAGCCTGTTAGTGGTTTTTTACTGTGTGTTTAATTGTTCAGAAAATTTCTTAAGTAATTTACAGCCAATGCAAAACCGGCTGTAAGTGAAAACCACAGAAATGTTAACATAAACCAGCAAACAGTAAAACTCAGAAATTTCTACATGGTATTAGAGCTTGGGGGCAGAAAACAGTGATAGTTTGCAGACACACAGAAATTTTCAGAACTCAGAAATTTTGTTGTTTTACCTTATGTCAGTGAGCAGCACTTTGTTGGGTTGGTGTAGAGATGGCTACAGGACTTAGATTGGAGGATAGGCTGGATGGGACAGGAAATTTTGTGCCGTGGAAGGCCAGAATTTTACTGTTATTGGAGGAGAATGAGTTATGGCCGGATGTAGTTAGGAACACTACAGCTAATCAGATTGTCATACCCGCATCTACAGATGCTGCAGCTCTATCAGCCTTCAACAAGCTGGACTGTAAAGCTAGGAGGATCATTCTTGATGCGGTTAAAGACCACATTATCCCTCACATTTCAGGCAAGGATAGGGCACACGAGATGTGGACAGCCTTGACCAGTTTGTATGAGAGTTCTAATGAGAACAGGAAAATGGTTCTCAGAGAGAAACTCAAAAGTATAAAGATGAATGGGGTGAGGGAGTCACAGCATACCTTACCAGGATTTCTGCAGTTCGGGATGAACTTGCAGCGGTTGGGGAGAAGGTAGCCCCTACAGAGCTTGTTCGCACCGCAGTGAATGGGGCTTCAAAGTCCTGGGGTACATTTGTGCAAGCCATAGTGGGTAGAGAAAACCTACCTGACTGGGAGAGACTTTGGGATGACTTTGTGCAGGAGGAGACCAGGAGAGGTCTTGTACAGGGTAGTACATCTCACAGTGGGGCTGATGATGAGAATGTGGCTTTGGCAGCTAAGGGCAAGAAGAAGAAGGGTGGGGCCAAGCAGCACCAGCAGCAGCAGCAGAGTGGGCAGAAGAAAGACTTGAGTAAAATCAAGTGTTATGCATGTCAGGCGTTTGGGCACTATGCCTCACAGGGTCCAAGCAAGAAGAAGAAGAAGGGACAGGGACAGCAGACAGCAGCCTCAGCAGAGCTTGATGAGTTTAGTGTTGCATTTCAGAGGGAGTTTTCCCTTTATGCTGGACAGATGGAGAGAGAGAGTGTCTCTTTAGCCACCAGCATAGACATGGATATGTATATAGAGCATTCATTGTTGGCAAGTCATCAGGGGGGTCCATCCACCTCTTCTACTTGGTATATTAACATTGGAGCCTCGAGCCACATGACTGGAGCTCGAGAGATGTTCTCGGAGTTATCTGGGACAGGTAGAGATGTGGAGGTTGTCCTTAGAGACAACACCATTGTTAGAGCTGTTGGTCGGGGGACCATCACATTTCAGAGGGAGTCTATGAGTCTCATGACTCTGAGGGATGTGTTGTATGTCCCTGGGCTGAAAAAGAACCTTGTGTCAGTTTCCACCATTGAGGACAGGGGTCTTGGGGTGTGCTTTTCAGAGGGGAGAGTGCAGGTGTATCCCAGGGCTACAGGTATGTCCAGTGCCATGGACATTGGAGTCAGGTGTGGAAAGATGTACAAGATCTTGTTTCAGCCACAGTGTGCTTTAGTACACAGCAGCAACAATGAGCTATGTGAGCTTTGGCATCGGAGGGTGGCCCACCTACATCACCCAACTCTCAAATTGTTGAGGAGCATGGTTACAAGATTACCAAAGTTCAGCACTAAGCAAAGTGATGTGTGCAGGGGGTGTGCTTTGGGAAAGTACAACAAGACTGTTTTTCCGAGCAGTGACACCAAAGCTGCCGAGGTGCTAGATCTTATCCATACTGACATATGCGGTCCTATGTCATCTTTGTCTTTGACAGGCTTTGAGTACTACATTAGCTTCATTGATGACTACTCCAGGAAGACCTGGATCTACTTCTTGAGGAGCAAGAAGTCCGAGCTTGTGTTGAGAGTCTTCCAAGGGTTCAAAGCCCTTGTGGAGAAGCAAACGAGGAGGAAGATCCGGATGTTGAGATCGGACAATGGGGGTGAGTATACCTCCAAGGAGTTCGATGCATTCTGCAGACAGGAGGGCATTCAGAGACAGCTAACAGTTCCTTACACTCCTGAGCAGAATGGAGTAGCAAAGAGAAAGAACAGGTCGATTGTGGGGGCAGTCAAAGCAATGCTTCATGATCAGGGGTTACCTTTCTTTCTATGGGCTGAGGCATGTAGCACTGCAGTTTATCTGCAGAACAGGAGTCCTCATAGGGCAGTGGGGAGCAAGACTCCTGAGGAGATGTATTCAGGCAAGAAGCCTGAGGTGGGCCACTTTCGCATATTTGGCTCGTTGACTTACTCTCACGTCCCTTCTGAGAAGAGGACGAAGTTTGATCCCACCGCAGAGAGAGGTATATTTGTGGGATATGACAAGACTTCGAAGGCCTATCGGCTTTACTTACCTAGCTCAAGGAGAGTTGTTGTCCGGCGGGAAGTGAAGTTTGATGAGGAGAGAGCCTTCAGGAAGTCTAGAGAGTTAGAGCAGGGGGAGACACCAGCTCCCACACCTCAGTTGGTACAGGCTTCTTCGACTCAGTTTTCAGGTCCACAGGTTTCTAGAGTGACTGGATCACAGGGCACAAGCACAGCTTCTACAGGTTCAGTGATTCAGGTGGCTAGCACTTCAGGGACAAGTTTAGGGACAGGTTCAGGGTTGAGTCCTCAGATTACAGGATCGTCAGGCACAGGTTCATCAGGTACTGGTCCTCGGGGTGTTGGACCTTCAGGTACTGGGACTTCCTCAGATGAGGAGAGCCCAAAACCAGTTTGGGAGAAGCAATCTTCAAGGAAGAGGAAGCCTATGTGGCTTCAGGAGACCTTGAAGGAAGCAGAGGCATTTGGTAGGCCCCAGGAGAAGATCAGGACAGTGGTGGAGCCAGACAGGCTTGGTGTGGTGCCTGACAGAGATGATATGGCTCTTGTTGCGTGTCTTCATGACTCTGAGCCATCCACATTTGAGGAGGCTTCCCAGCATCTGGTATGGAGAGATGCCATGATGGAAGAGTACCATTCCATCATGAAGAATGATGCTTGGGAGATAGTGCCGAGACCTGAGGGGAAGTCAGTTGTGACTTCCAGGTGGCTTTACAAGATAAAGCATGCTGCAGATGGCAGTGTGGAGAAGTACAAGGCTCGGTTTGTGGTGCGGGGGTTCTCACAAGTTGAGGGAGTTGACTATGATGAGACATTTGCTCCAGTTGCTCGGTATTCTTCTATCAGGGCAGTGATATCTATAACAGCAGAGATGGGTTGGAAGATCCACCAGATGGATGTGAAAACTGCATTTCTCAATGGTCTTCTGCAGCAGGAGGTATATTTAGAGCAGCCACAGGGATTTGAGATCCATGGGAGAGATTCTCATGTGTGCAGGCTGAGGAAAGCCTTGTACGGACTGAAGCAAGCTCCTAGAGCTTGGTACTCCAGGATTGATACTTACTTCACATCGATGGGATTTCAAAAGAGTGAGGTTGATCCCAACCTTTACTTCATTGTGGTTGGAGGAAATCCGCTCATTCTTCTGCTATATGTTGATGATCTATTTATCACAGGTGCTGAGAGTCTCATTGCACATTGCAAGAGAGATCTAGCATAGGAGTACGAGATGACTGACATTGGACTGATGCATTACTATTTGGGGATGGAGGTTTGGCAGGAGCCTGGACATATTTTCCTTGGACAGGGGAAGTATGCAGTTGATATTCTGAAGAGATTTCGGATGGAGGACTGCAGACCGATGTGTACACCTATGATCACCAACTGGAAGCAACTTCATGCTTCTGAGGGTAAGTTGGTGGATCCCACTTTCTATCGTCAGCTCATTGGGTCATTGATATATCTGGTCAATACCAGGCCAGACTTGTGTTTTGCGGTGAACACTCTTAGTCAGTTCATGGTTGAGCCTAGGAGTGTGCACTGGACGGCCGCAAAGCACATACTGAGATATCTTGCAGGTACAGTGGATTATGGTCTGGACTACAGGGGTTTGGGTGGAGTCAGCTTGGTTGGGTTCACAGATTCAGACTGGGCAGGTTGTGTGAGGGATCGGAAGAGCACTTCCGGTTGTTGTTTCAGTTTGGGCTCGGCAGCAGTGTCGTGGTTCAGTCGGAAACAGAAGTCCGTTGCACTGAGTTCTGCTGAGGCTGAGTATATGGCAGCCAGTCAGGCTACTTGTGAAGCACTCTGGCTTCGCAAGTTATTGGTAGATTTATTTGATCAGCAGCTTAGGCCTACGGTGATCTATTGTGACAATCAGAGTTGCATTCAGCTCTCTGAGAATCCAGTGTTCCATGACAGGTCGAAGCACATTGAGATCAGGTACCATTTCATCCGTGACTACGTTCAGAGAGGGGCAGTTGAGCTACAGTATATATCCACTGATGAGCAGGTTGCAGACATTCTGACGAAGTCTTTGGGGAGAGGGAAGTTTGTCTTCTTCAGAGATAAGTTGGGAGTGGTGCTGAACACCTTCCTCGGTAAGAGGGAGTGTTAGTTTTTGTACCTAGGCAGTTGTTCCCTAAGTGACTTTTTGCCTAAGTCACTTAGAAGAGGGAAAAAGGTGACCCTCACATTAAAAGCTACTTAATGAGACTTTATAAACTTAAAGTCACTTTTTGATAAATTTAAGTGGGTGAGTAATTTTATTTAAGTGATTTAAATAAATGGGATTTTTACTCTCATTGAATCTCAGCCATTGGATTGGATCTTTCTCCACCGTTGGATGAGATTCCCACTTAGGGTTTAGACAAAAAGGGTTGAGGGAGGCAAAACTCTTCACTTTTAATTTTCTTGAGAGAAGAAGAGAGAAGGAGAGCAGAGATTGCTGAAGAGAATGAGAGTAGGCACGATTTTCGAAGAAGCTTGCTGAAGAGACTTGAGTGGGCACGAATATCGAGGAGCTTTATTTTCTGCACAGAAATCCAGGAGGGTACGGTCTGTACGGACTGCATTAAATTTCTGCACAGAAATCGATGAGAGTACGGTCTGTATGGCCTGCATTTATTGCTGTGCGAACGGCATTAATTTCAGCACGAAAATCGAGGTGTACGGACAGCACAGAAATCGAGGGTGTGGCCTGCATTTAATGCTATACGATTTTGCACAAAAATCGAGGTGTACTGTTTGCACAGAAATCGAGTGTATGGCCTGCATTTAATGCTGTACGGTTGGCACAGAAATCGAGGTGTTGTTCATGCACAGAAATCGAGATAGTCTGCTGGTCAAATTTCTGGGTTGAGATAAGTTGGATTTTTTACTGTAAAAATTAATGTCTGATTTTTCCTGAAGCTAATATTAAACTCTCTCTCTCTCTCTGACTGGTTTTCCCCGTGGGGGTTTTTCCAGGGCTTGATTTGGCCAAAAATCTCTAAGTCTATTTTTTATGGTGTGACTGTTAAATGTGTTTTTCAGCCTGTTAGTGGTTTTTTACTGTGTGTTTAATTGTTCAGAAAATTTCTTAAGTAATTTACAGCCAATGCAAAACCGGCTGTAAGTGAAAACCACAGAAATGTTAACATAAACCAGCAAACAGTAAAACTCAGAAATTTCTACAGAGGCACCACTATCCACAAGCCAGGTTTGATCACCATAATTTACTGAAGTAGTAAGGGTTACTACCAACAAATACTCTTCATCTGAATCTTCTTCTCTTTCTCTCTTCAAAACAACTTCATCATCTTCAGCAATATGAGCATGATGTCTTTTGTTTTTCCTCCTTTCTTTGACCTCTTTTATGAAAGGACAATCTCTAGCAAGATGTCCCAACTTTTCACAACAGTAACATTTGAGTTTAGAATATCTCTCTTGCCTTTATCAAATTTTTGAAACTTCTTCTTTGGAGGATGATTTTCCTTCTTTTTCTTTCCTTTTCTGAACTGAGCTACAAGAGCTTGGTCCTCCTCATCACTTAGTTGTTCTTCTTTTGCTTCTTCTTGGGCACACTCTTCCCACAACCTACTGAACTTTATTAACTTTCTTCTTGAACAGATACCTCTTATGAAAGAGTCCCATGACTTCGAAAGTCCATTGAGAGTAGTCATTAGTATCTCAGCTTCTTCAACTGAGTCACCGATAGCTATAATCTGTTCATTAATTTGAGAAATTATTGTAAATAAGACATGCATAGATTCAGACTTCTGTATCTTTGCATTTTTTAGTTGGGTTGTCAAAGGCATATGCATTTTTATGTTCATTCCTTCATATAAGTGAGATAGAGCATCGAACATCTCCTTGGGACTCGGGAGTCTTCATGAATGATATATAAGGAATAAGATGATCTTTTATAGAATCTACAATTATTCTTTTTCCCTTGCCAGATTCTTCATGTACTTGACTATAGCTTCTTCATCCTCAGGTTCTGCAACCTCTTCTTTAACATAATCTGATAAGTCATTTTCGTCCAAAACAAGAGATATTCTGTACTTCCATGTTCTGTAGTTATCAGGTCCTTCGAGTTTCTCATCAAGCTTAGTGCTTGACATCATCTTGCCTTTGAATCTGACTTCCTTCAAAAATTGAAATACTGTAACCTCCTTCACAAATCTCATAACTCTCTGCAAAAATGGCGTCTTTCAGAGAAGCTCTAATAACATGTTGAAAAATGATGTGTGTATGCAACTTTTAAAATTTTTGGAGCATATATCAGTGATAAGCATACATCTACATAAGTAAGGATCACAAAAAGTAAGACAATCACAAAGAGAAAACAAGATTACCCAGGGAAACCCTCTTGGGGTAGAAAACCTAGCCAAAACTTCTCTTTAGATTCTTCAACAAAGTACAATACTAGTACAAAAATTTTGGACTAACAAACTTGAACTTAGAGACCTGAAACAATACCTCTATTTCAGCACTTACAAACTTCACTAACAGCTGAAAACACACTTACAATAACAGCCTAATAATAACACAAAAATAGACTGTCATACCCTCTTACTGTAGCAGCTTTTATCTCCATTCCTGTAGCAGTCCTATAGCAATCTTAGAACAGTAGATGTAGTAGTCATGTAACAGCAGAACACACTAGATAATAGGCATCCTTACGACAGCAAAAGTCTTCACAAAAATTGGATAACCAAATGGTAAGGGACGGCCCCTTTTTATACTTGGGCTTGGCTGCCCTAAGCAATGCCCTAGGACCGTCCTAAGCAGCTCCCCTTTGGACCGCCCTAATCTGTCCTCTAAGCATCCCTCTGTTATGAAGTTGACACTTGGCATGAGCTATTGGCACTTGGTCATAAAGTTAACACTTGGCATCAAAACAATTTATGTACATAGTTTAATTACATCAAAAAATAGCTTCCAAAGCTATATATTTCAACAGTACCCCATTGCCAGGACTGACCCAACATGACCCCATTGAGATGATTTTGGTTTAGCCATGGTTCATTTGTGGATTAGCAGAGCAGGCAGTAGTGTATTTCCTTGCCCATGGTTCTAGAGATAGGTACATGGTTGAGCAGGTATACAAGTTGCATTTGGATGTATGTATGTCTCTATTAATTATTTTAATAGGTGTAACTTGGCATAACTAGCTAAGAGTGGTATTATATTGGTTTGAGTGACTTGTTTTATGAGTAATTAGACGATCTTTTATGCAAGGACATTATGTATGCTCACTAGTATTTTCCTACCTTATGCAGACTTATCTTATCTTGCTGTGGTGGCATCATGATTCACTTCCTCCACCCATCCGTATCTTCCATTTCGACTTTTACCCCAGACTTAGACTTTGACTTGTGAGATGGAGTAAGGAACAGCTAATTCTAAGTGTCCCCCAGGATCTCTCCACTACAGTTTCTTGTGTACTCAACGCAAGGGTCCTAGAAAAGATCCGCACGTAGCTTGAGTCAAGCTTCGATGTAAGTTGTAGACATTTGTTAAAGTTGAATGGACACTCCTCAAATCAACTTATTCCATTTGTGAGACACTTCATTATTGTTCTTTGTTTATCACGAATACAAGTGGATTCTTCTTCCCCCGGTCTAAAAGATCACTATGTTAATGTAACGACAAAATTGTTTCTTGAGGAAATAACCAGCACAAATAAGATAGATTACAATAATCCATGAATAATATAATATATGTTTGATAAGATAAGAGATTGAAAATGAGGAGGAGCTGCGTTTGAAAGATTGAAAATCTCGACGTTTCGACCCCTACTCTGGGATCATCATCAGGAGACTATTGAAGCCAATAGTCTCCTGATGATGATCCCAGAGTAGGGGTCGAAACATCGAGATTTTCAATCTTTCAAACGCAGCTCCTCCTCATTTTCAATTGCTACTGCATAAATGAATGTCTTCAAACAAGATAAGAGATGATATTACATTGAGAATGATGCTTGTATAAATACCCATGATGGATGCCCTTTTGTAAAGAGGCATAACATTTCATCAAGGTGTCCCTTCAGTAAGTATTAGTTATTTAATTATTTAATATTTATTAATGTTTATTTATTATATATTTTGTTCATTACATTGCCTCTCCCTTAGAAGTGTTTTGTCCTCAAAACATAATTAAGGAAGACTTTACCCTTGTTCTTGCTTGTAACGCTTTCTTGTGACATTGTGTGTTGGTAGTTGCGACACTTGACAAAATGAGACGATACATTCTTTTAAATTTTGAGTGGAAATGTTGCGTCATTTGTGAAGAGGTCCATCCGAGTTTTATCTTCAATGGAATTGTTTGTTGATCAATTGTTTGGATAGGATTTCTCCTTTTCTAATCCCACAGCTTTTGTTGATTTTTGTCTCCATCTTTTTAGATATCATAATGAACCTGTTTACGTTCCTTTTGACCTTGTCATTGGTCATAACGATTTTTGTCATTTGGATGGCAATAAGGTATTCTAATCTTTTGTGATTGTTTTTTGGAACTATAGCGATTTGACAATATGTTCATTCTTTTTGAATTTGAGCATTAATGAGCTCTCTATTGGTTCCTCTTTCTGATGTTTGATATTGAGCCTTTGATGACTTCTTTATTGTGTCAATCATCGTTTCTTTGCCAATAATTGATCGCTTGCAATCTAGCTTTTCTTGTAAGGATTTATTCTCCTAATTTAGCTTCCTAACTTGTATAAGGATGTCCTGATTAGTTTCCTTAACTGTAAGAGTTCTTCCATATAGTTTGACTTGACGACTTCATTTTGATCGTCTTGATTTTTGTGTTGTCTTTCTTTTAAGCTTCTTAATTGCTCTAGTGATTCTTGATTAACCCTTTTTAAGGAAAATCTTTCTTCGTCCTTGCCTGATAATTCTTTTTGAAGATCTCAATTCTCCTCTTCTAACTTATGATTACATTGAACTTTATCCTTTGCCTTCTTGATTTACAAAAGTATTTTATGATTATGATCTCTTAGATGAGAGATCTCTTCTTCTTTATCTGCAATAAACTTGTCAAATTCTTTTTGTACCATCTGTGCTGATTTCTGATTTCCCTCTTGTTGATGTATATGTAACTTCGGAATGTATTCTTCCATATATATTATGTATTGTAACACGATGTTTATTCCGGGATGTTTCTATTATGTATTTGA
Organism: Pseudotsuga menziesii; assembly: GCA_001517045.1. Classification (NCBI taxonomy): domain Eukaryota; kingdom Viridiplantae; phylum Streptophyta; class Pinopsida; order Pinales; family Pinaceae; genus Pseudotsuga; species Pseudotsuga menziesii. The sequence continues at coordinate 49,560 of LPNX010933004.1, forward strand.
GTCATGTGGTCATGCCCCGATGTTCCGATCGGGAGGATTAATAATGTAAATAAGTCATATCAAGTCATTAGGTAAGTCCCCACAGTTTTGGGGCACTTGGGTTATTATACACTAATTAAGGTGTAGGCTCGAGTAAGTAATTGTAAGTTAAGCCTACATGGTTGAGTGCACTTCAAGTCAACGGAAAAATATAAATAGAGAGTGAGAGTCTCTCTATTTATCACTTGGAATTACATCACTTGCTCTCTCAAGTGTGGCGCACCTGTGGAGAAGGAAATACTTTGGCTTGACAGAAGACAGAAGGCTGCTGTTGTGTTGGGAGGTCATCTTACTGTTTTGGGTTTCACATCTTGTGGTGATACTAT
>LPNX010933006.1:9958-176978 GCA_001517045.1 Pseudotsuga menziesii
ATATACGCTGCCTTTTCCCCGATAACCGCATACATAGATGGATATTCCCTCTATAGTCGCGTACATCGGGATGTGTACATAATCCAAAATCCTTTGGAGCGTTCCTTGACTTGGATCCGACTCATATGACTCCTGGCCTTCCATATGCCTTGAGATCGCACAGATTCAACCTTTCAATATCACTTTGAAAAGCTATATAAGGAACCCTTGAGACATTGAAAGCATAAGAGAGAATTGAGAGTACCGAAACTATAGTCCATTATTGCCAGAACTTATGCTTGAGTCTGCATCCCTTTTTCCCTTGGAGCACTGTTGTGTTCTTCCCAAGCTTGCCTTTTGCTAGTAAGCTTGCTATCGGAGTGATGGAGGATTGAGGTGGTGGAGGCCCAAGTGGGGGAATTCAGTTTCTCTGGTTCGTAGACGTGCCGTCAGAGGTTGTCACTTGTAATCTCTGATTCATATTAATAGAAATATCTTTTCCTGTCCAGTAGTGTGTATTTGAATGAATATTGTATCCATTGGAATATGTCAAATGCTTTTACATTATTGATTATATATGCTAGAATAGATCTAACACCATGAAATATAGTATGCTTGTATTGTTTACTTGTTGTTGAGGACGTGCTATAACAATTCAAGCTGAAGATTGGAAAGCTCAACGGGGATCTACTTCAACCGTCCGGAATAAGGTACAAGGTTCGATCCTTTAGTGTTAGATGTTTTTATTTCTATTGCATATTGGGAAAGATTGATTTCTGGAGTCTAGCTGTCTATTGTGGTACCCCAAGCCATAGGAATTTCTCTCCATAACAATCCCTAATCAACTTCTGATAGTTGATTAAATGAGGAGATAGGAAATGTATTTGGTTTCTCACCTGATTCACTATGATCTCAGAATATCCAATGCATTCAATTACCTTTGCACCCATGTCAATGGATTTTCTGAGTCCTTGGACCAGTGCCTCGTACTCAACTACATTATTGGTGCACTTGAACTCCATTTTACATGCAGTCATATTTTTGGTCCCTTTTGGATCAATGAAGACACAATCTGCATCAGCTCCATCTTTAGACTAGGATCCATCAAAGAATAAAGTCCATATAATAGGGTCAATCCTAAAATTCGTATTTACATTATATACATTATGTACAATGGTACCAAAGAATGGTACAGAAGTAACATGGGTAATTTGGGACTGGTTCTGTACATTCTCTACTGGTGAAGCATCAGCAGGCAAATCTCCAAATAATGTGTCAAATGTGAAGCGTTCAATGTGAGTGTTGAAGTAAGAGATAGATTCATTGGAGCCATCAAGATCAGCCATCGTTTGCTTCATAAATGGTTCCCTACTAATCTTAAGTTTATTGGGTTGTCCATTGAGGGGTAACCATAGGTGAGACATTCCATAGGTTTCTGGGATATCCGTGATCACAATATCAATCATCTGATGAATTCTGGGATATACAGACAATCACAATAGAACATTTCTTAGCCTTCCTACTACTTTAACTTTATACCTATCCAATTGGATAATTTGGATAGGGAAAGGTTCCCAAGTAGCATTTAACCTCTTACAGATAGAGAGAGGCATCACATTTGATGAGGTGCCTGAATCTATCATGCAATTGTGCACATTCCTTTTGAAAATATCAATTGTAAGTAAGAAAGGAGGGATCCCCTTACTTTGGTTTAGGAAAAGAGTCAAAGTTATTATTTTGAGTTTCCCTTAGCTGTTTGATTATCGTACTTTTAGGAAGGGAATCTCTTATAGAAGGGATTTTTAGAAGATCAAATAATGAGATATTAGCTTTGACTCTTTTCAAATCTTCCGCCAAATTGTACTCAGGTTCAGGAATGACAGTATCCTTCTACAGTTGGGATTTACCTTTGTTGGGAACTGATGCTACAGGTGGTGGTTCTTGCGAGGGTGGCCCTTGAGATTTGGTGTTATGAGTATATTGTATATTGAAAACTGTGTTAGGTTCTTCTTCTTCTTCTTCCTCGGAAAAGAAAATTACAGCAATGACCTACTAGTCTTCTTCTTCTTCTTCCTGGGGCGGTTGTGAATCCTGGTTTGTTCGATCGTCAGAGGATTCAGGGGTGTCTTGTGTTCCCGCAGCCAAGGATTTCAAAACAGAAAAAATTCTTTTGACATGAATCCTTCACTAGGGTTTGGGAGGTGGTGTATTTTGGGGAGGTTGATAAGGTCATCTGAAAGGTGGCCTTGCAAACCCCCTATTATTAGTTTGATTTTCATTATTAATTTTCTTCAAATCAACCATCTCGTTGGACATTTTATGGAGGAGCTTCTTCATGTCATTCATATTGAAATGATCTTGGCTTGTAGCAGTGGTTCTGGGAAAGTTTTAAACTTTCTTACGGGAGGTGGATACCTGCTTAGCTAATGAGTCAGGGTTGTATTTAAGGCATAACATGTCCTTTTCTACTTGGATGGCTTCATAGAAAGCCTCCTGCAAGGTTTCTTTTCAAGCCCTTTTATCCCACATAAATATTTGAGTCGGGAGACCCTTCATATAATATGCCACTAATAATTCCTCAACAGGGAGAACGGTAGTGGAAATTCTGTTTTTAAAATATGAAAACCTATGGTTGTAATCTTTTACCCTTTCTTTTCCTTTGGTCTTCATTGAAGAAACCTCTACAACTAAATCCTCTGGGGTCTTGTCATCCCCAAATTTCTGTGTGAAGAGTTCTGCGAACACATCCCATGATGGGATGGAACTGAATTCCAAGGAAAAATACCATGTAGAAGCTTTACCCTCAAAATTATAAGGGAATAACCTGTAGACTACATCTTCATGTATTACGTTTCTAAGTCTGATTTCCTGCATAAAGGTTTTAATGTGGTCTTCTACCGGGATCTTTTCGTTTGGGTTATACTTCAGAAGCCCTTTTCAGGGTTCTTAGGTAATCTATGTTAATCACCTAGGATAGACACAACATGTCCATCTAACCGGTACCTATTAGGTCATTCGTCAGCGATTGGAATATATTCTTATGATGAGGTGGGGGGTTCTGAATCTGACGATTCATCTGAGGAAGATGAAGAAGAAGGAGGTGAAGGTGGTGGTCTACCTGTTGCGATGTTGTGTTGAGGAGTATTTGGCTCTTGAAAAAATGAGTCAAGATCTAGTCTAGGGATCGATGGATGACTAGAAGAATTGTTAGGTTCTTCAGTGTTTTGATCACCTGAATTATGGTTATCTCGACTATTGTCCTATGGATCGTTGTTCTGGAGACGCCCCTCAGCGAACCACTGTCGAAGCTAGGCAATGTTATCAGAATTACCTTTCAGCAATTGTTCAACTCTAATGGGCCCCAAAGTAGGTGATACAAGGACATACCTACTTCCTGGAGTTCTCCGTTCGGTGGAAAGGGTGGAAGGGATGGTGTCTGAACCTTACACAGTTTCTTCCCCTGACGTATACCCGTGTGTGAGAGTATGGGTGACAATTGGATCTCTTGCTGGAGGAGGTTTTTCGATATTCTTTTTAGGCATGGTTTGCTTCAGGCCCTCCTTCTAGTGCCATTTTTTGAAGCCTCGGATGTGTAATTTTCTGGAATGGGTACCAAGAATCACAACAGAGGGGGAAAACCCAAAATGAAAGGCTTCAAAAGTTCCTATGCAAGGACAGTTCTATACCCAGCCTGTTTGATATGAAAATCTCCCACAGATATTAAGGCCTCTACTAGTACTTATGGTTTCAATCCTGGAAGGATCTGTTTCCCAATGAAGGAAAATTGAATAGGGGGGAAAACAAAAGAAAAATTAAATCTAATTGTGAAGGAAATCTAACCTAAGTCTATACTACTCTAAGAAAGTTGTTTGGTTTGTTTATAGATTAACCCAAGATGAAAAATAGATAAGTGTTTAATCAGATCAACATAAATGTAAACAAGATTGATTACTTATCAATTCAACTTACTATCTACCAATAAAAATTGACAGACAATTATTTAAAAATTAGCACATTCGAGGTCAACCTGCAACTAGTATGTCAATTGAAAAATTAACATATATTATCGAATTTGTTGTATAACCATTTGCAGAAATAGATAAAAAATTTAATAGAATAAACTCCTTTAAAACCTTAATCGCACATGAATCATAAGCAAAGAAAAATCAAAGCTGTAAATAAATATACTTATTGATTGCAAAGGATTAATAGTAACAGAAAAATCATTATTTGTAAGGAAACTTAATCAAACAAACAAAAAGAGAGTTGAAAGAATAGCATAATTACATTAAATAAAGTTTGCAAGAAAATAGAAAACCTCAAATAAGCAGAGTATCTCCAATCTCTTTTCCTGATTTTTCCCTTCCAAAAAATCCCCTTAGTACATGCGGAGTCTACCCTTTAAATAATTATTACAAGGAATAGATCCCCATCAAACTGGGATCGTAAAAATCCAAATAAAGCTAATAACCAAGAAAATCCTGCCATCTATTCCAAATCCCTAACAATTCTTCTATGTTGGGATAGTTCGCTGATTCGAACCCAAGTTGAGCATCACACTTATAATTCTCCATTTCATTTTTAGCTAATTTGTGCCAAATTCAGACATAAATGTGGATCTTGCCCTCAATAGAAATATGTTGTCTGATTAGCTGATCCACGTCTTCAATACCGATATGATCAAGTCCCTGAATATTCTCTTTGGCTTCGTCACATCGACGTTCAACCTACTCGATCATCAGTCTTGGCAGACAGGAATTCTCAATGAGATCCACTGTGGGAAAGTGTAATGTCTCCATGATGTTATCAACAACATACCACCTCCTTCCACACATGGCCTGTGCCTTTTTAACAGTATCTTCAACCATCTCATTAAGGTTGACCCAAGCACTCTGTACAGTTATGATCTTCTTTAATTGAAGACTGCTGAGGATAGTGATGTTTTCTAGTTTGTCCTTCATATATCATTTCTAGTCCAGAATATCATCCTAATCTTTGGAAGCTTGCTCTCTCTTGGCTACCTGGTGTTCAAGGACAACATCCATTTTTCCAAAATAAACACGAGTTTCAAAAATATCATCCAGAGTCTTGAACAACTCGGTTAGTAGTTCATGATGCTCTTGATTAGTCCAGATGGCCAATTCCTTAAAATCCTGTTGTGTAAACCTAGAAAAAGAAGAGGAATATGCACTTGCAGTTGCATATTCACATTGTTTTCAAGTGAGGCTATTCGTTGTGTCATGGTAGCATTTGTAGTATTTTCATTGTGTAATTCAGTATGGAGAGAAATATTCTTCATATGTAATTCGTTATACTAGTCCTCAAGTGCCTTCACAAGATCAGAAACACAAGCTTCATGTTCCCTTTTAGTCTTGTACAGCTCTTCCTTCAACTTGCTTATCTCTTCCTTTCTTATGCAAACTCCATGTTCAATGTGTTAACTACATGGAGGTTTTCACCTATAAATGCACCTAAAGCAACGGTTGTATCCACTGCATCTACCTGAGGATCACCATACTGCTAAGTCCAGATTATTTGATTGGTGACAGATGCATCCATACTACCTTGATCCCTGCCTCTTTTTTTGCCTTTTCTAACCACCGCTTTATTAGACTTGTTGTAGAAATAGCCCCCAAGAGAGATTACAATATCTTCATCAAACTCATCTCTTGACTCAGTAAATGAGGAAGTCCCAATCACTGTGGAAACCAATGAGGATGTCTGAGTGATGATGGGAGGAGGCATAGGCATAGTAATGTGGGTGGTAAGTAAAGGAGAAGAGATGTTTTGAACAACGACTGTTTCAGAAGTTGAAGAGAGGATTGGAATGAAATTTTTAGAGGATGGAATGTGAATGCTAACAGTTGGCAGTGATGATGAAGGCACTAAAGTCTTCTCAGAAACAGATGATGATGACAGAGTAAATGAAGGTATATGCAAACGAGTTTTAAAAAATTGGTCCTCTGCAGTAGTAGGTTTTAGTATGGGGGGTTCGATTGAGATAGGTGTGATAGGGGTAGATGTGAAGGTCAAAGTATGATAAAGTTGAGACAGTGAGGGTGATGGGACTGCTCTAGCAAGAAAAGTAGATAGAGTTTGGATGGATGAAAGGAGTAAAGTTGAAGTCGAAGAGTTAGACACAGAAGTGGATTGTGAAATTTTGGGAACAGGGATATAATTCTTCCTACCATTACCATTGAAAAAATATGTAAATGCTTGCAAATATTAATCTACTTCTTTAGTGACAGGAACAGGGGTAAGCACTTCTTCTTCAATATCAGAATCAGTCAAGTCCATGGTAGGATCCGGAGAAGAAGGAACCTAAATATTATGTATTTTAAATGGCTTATCCTTAGCCATCGCTTGATCATCACATGCTTGGGTGATTGCAGTAGTCACCTGAATATCAGCAATAGACTGGCCAGCTACAGCTACCTAAGTGTCCAATATAGAAGTTATCAGTGCTAGCTTTTGTTTTGACTACTGGGAGGTATGCATCACGGCCTTCAATTGTTGAGCAATAGTTACCTATGGAAGATCTTCCATAAGACTTTTTCCCTTATTCCCATCTGAATAAGTTACCACTGATGGAAATTTTGTTGCTTTGGATTCCTTCTCTTTACTGTCCTTTATTACCTTTTCTAGGAGGTCCAGTTCCATTGCTCTGTAGACCATAACCCTAGTTTTGAGGTCCTGTTGATGTTGTAAGATGTATCCCTGCTCATTTTTTCGTTTGGCCCTAGCTAAGACCTCAGAAAAGGTATTCACCCTATGGTAGATAGAATCATCAAGAAGTTCCTCATGAACATAACCACTCTTGACATGGTTTTTCTTGAAGTGAGCATCAAGAAATCCTTTAGGGTTGTGTTTTATTTTGCTAGCAAAACCAAGTTTCAAAGAAGCTATCTGATCACCTAACACTGCAACCCAGGTTGAATTCGAGATTACCAATGATCCAAGATTCAAAGGGAATTTGGGCCAACCTTTTCTTTTAGGTCCGGTAAGTTTCTTGTAAACCCTGTCATTAACAGTCTGGAAAGATACTTCTTCAATGACCAATCTGTCAAGAACAATCTTGGGAAACATATGAACAGTGTTACTACCCCAAATTCTGATATATGAAAAAGACTCACCAACATCCCATTCACCCATTGTAGCAATAAAGGTCCTGGATTCAGTTGAAAAGGCGGGAACTTGCTTTTTGAAGATTGAAATATAAATGATGGCAAGGAAGTGTTCACAGATTTCATAGAACCTGGCTGCATAATCAGTATCCCACAATTCTAAATAGTAAATAGGCACCGGAGGGGCCGGTAAAGTCCAGTTCCATCCCAAATTGGGATATTGGAACTCAGTGCAGAATACATCAATGCCAAAGGATGAAAATAAGAAGTTTGGCTTCTTTCTGGCAGTAGCTTTTTGATAATCCTGGATAGTCTTTTTAAGTTCTAATGACAAGATATATTCCCATGGGAAATATTCACTAGTTGCCAAGACATGATGGGCTACTGGAGCCCATTCAGCCTTGAAAACAGAACAATTGGGAAGGCCATACATCTTGCATAACATGGTTGCCAACAAAGAATAAGGTTCTCTGAACCAGGAGACAAGGTAGAGATCGTCGTTCCTCTACGAGAACTTACTAGGTTTATTCATCCAATATTTTAATATTTCATTAAAATTGAACCTAGTCTTAGAGGATTGAGGGAATTCACTGTTGATGGGTTGCACGACTGGTTTAAGGGCATAAGCTCTGGTAAAGACCTCAAGACGGAAGGTATATAGTTGTGACCCTGCGCTATCATTAAAGGAACGGTCTTTAGGGTTTGCGTGTTCCACGATCCATTTGACCGCATCATTATAAGGAAGGGTAGCAGGTCTGGAAACAATGGTGTGAAGTCCAAAATCCCTAATTCTTTGGTAATCTAACTAGTCATTTTGAATGTCTGAGAGGTCATCATTGTCAAAAATTGAGTATACCCTAGACCAATCAATTTGATAGGTTTCAGTGACTGTAATACCCCAGTTTTGATCCCGTTTGCATTAAAAGATACATGATGTATATTTTGTAATTAATCGTGGTGTGGATCTAAAGGAAAAAGCCCCACCATCGATTTGGTTGTGTATGTTTCGGCAACAAGGATCGTTGCCAATGGTATATCATGCTATCCGACACATTATAGTTTTGGCATCATGTAAATATGCACATTAATTAAAATGAACCTACAGCTAGCTACGACGGTGCAACGTTAATGAAAAGGGAATGATTCCTAAGGTTAAGGGGGGGGATTGTCTAAGCAGTGGGGTCCATTAGGAGATTGCCATGTGTCGACCACCCATTTAAACTTCTGCTATATGGGAGCAGTTATTGTTGAGTAGTGGTGGGTTTGGCAGGACTGTCAGTCCTTGCCCACATGCCCACTCCACTAATGGACTCTTCCTCTTCACTTCGCTGGGGCAGGGAAGCAATATTCCACTCTCTCCACTCTCCCACAACTCCATACTTCCAATTCACAGTCATTCCATGGTCGTGCTCACTCTCACGCAAGGCGGTTCTTGTTCTTCCTCCCACAGTGAGTCGTTCTGTTCACTCTCCTCACGCACAAGGTTCTCCGTTGTTTTGGGACTCACGCAGCGAGTTGGGGAGCATGTTCTGTCACCCATGAATTCTTGGGAATAAGCCTTCGCATTTTGACGGTGTGTATGTGTGTCTCCATACCGATTTGGGGTTCTGCGTATGTGTTTCCCCTGTCCAAGTTGAGAATCGGATCTTCACCTCCATTTGAGATTTGCTGTGAGTTTGTGTTTCTCCCGTTGTTGCAGTGGTAAAAGCATGGTTGTTGTCCTTCCCTTGGTTTTGGGTTGCTATGTGTGCAAGCATCTTTTGGGGTTGCTACTGAGTTGTTTTGGCCATGCTAGGGCCAAGGACAACTCTGAATCATCTTGTTTGACTTGAGTTGTGTTCACCATTTTTCGTTTGGGTTGTCACCCTGTTGTCTTTATTTTCATCACAGATCTGTGAACTGCTTGTTTCACTGCGGGTATGCAGTGGTTGGTCTTCGTACTATTTAGAGTGGGATTGGAGGTGGGGTATGCTTGAGAAACCTGGTGTTTGGGAGCCACTCAGGCAGATTTAGATTGTTGGCTTTCTTCTCCACAACCCTTGAAGAGCATTGGAAAGGGAAGTCAGGGCTCGAGGGACTGTGAAGTAGAGAAAGGACTGATTCCTAGTGTTGGGTGTGTGGATGTCTTAGAAGTCAGGCTAGCTCTGGTGTAGGTGTCCTTAACTCTCCATTGAGACCACTAGCTTAGCATTTAGCCTTTCCTAGCTCCTTGACGGCCTGATAAACCCAACTGTGTTGACTTGGCTGTTTTGTGTACCTTGGCTATGTGTAAGCCTGCTTAGTCCCTTATTCCTTAGGGAATCATGCCCATCTCGGGGGTGGCAGTGTTGCTGAGAGATCGATGAGCATGTTGGCCTATGGTTGGGTGGAACGTTGTAGTGACGTAGCTGGTTGCGGATGAGTTCTGTATAAGATAAGTGTTCTTGTCCATTTTACTTCTGCAATTACATTTACTGTTTCATGAATCATGACGAATATGTTGATGCTTGAGTGTATGTGTTTGCTTCCGCGGTATGTTGAGTAACTATGCATCCTTGTATGTTTATGCATCTTAGCATGTTTTATGTTTTAAGCATTTTATTTCAATTTATATGCATGTTCATGTTCATGGGGCTATTTTCCTGGAGGTTTTTGATGTTTTGGTAGCGTCCTCTTTGCCGGTCAGAGGGTCGGGGACGTTACAATGACTCTACCACTGGTGTCTAAGAAAATGCCAAAGTTTGGGTCTTTGGTAAGCATGTCCTTTTGAATGCTCTTGTAGCGGGTAATTCGATCCATTTTTAGAAATTGAAAAATTTTGTTTAAATGCATAAGCAAGAAATCAAGACTAATTCAAACAAAGTGACAATAAACAATTAAACGAAGAAATGACATGAGAAACCAACCTGAAATCAACCGGGACTGTGAAAACGTTCTCTGGTAAAAAATGGTAGTGAAAATCGTAGGACTATAATAAATAGATGGTCGAGATTAACTCTTGCGGGATATGGGATTAAAATGCGAGAATTGAATTTTATTCACCTTCCTGTGATTTGAAATCCGCTATTGCGGGATGCGGGAATATAAAATATTGAAATTTTATTTAACCCTTTCTGCAATCCGCATCCCGCAAATTGTGGGTTGCGGAAACACGCAACAAAAATCATAAATCAAATTAATTCAAGATGATTTATGTGGATGATTTATTTATGAGATTCACATGTGCTTGATATAAAGATTAATGGCTGATATAAAGATTCATATGTGCTTGATTTATGAAATTCATAAGTGATGAAATTTTTTGATAAAAGTTTTAAAGTTCAAGCATCTATGATTTTTCTCAAACATCAATAGATAGGCTTCCTGATTTTGAAAGAAAATGAACCATAGGATATAGTGAACAGTACACAAGAAAATCTAGTCACAATTCCTATAGGGTATGTACAGGGTATTTCATTTCATGACAAGGATGATGAAGAAAATGTGGCATTAGCAACAAAAGGACAAAAGAATAAGTCCAAGAAGAATCCTAAGGGTGGGACCAAGTAGTAGGACGACAACCAAAAGAAGGATATTATCAAAGTTAAATGCTTTTCTTTCCAAAAGTTTGGACACTATGTTATACAGTGTTCAAACAAGAAGAAGAAGAAGAAACAATAGACGACAACAACAACTAAGATTGATGAGTATGTTGCTCGATTTATGAGAGAGTTTTATCTTTATATTGGTTGTACAAAGAGAGAATCTATCACCAACGAGATGGAAGATTGCGTAGAGAATTCCTTGATTGTTGGTCATTCACTGAGTTTGTCCACCACTCCTTCCACTTGGTACATTAACAGTGGGGCTTCAAGCCATATGAAAGGCGCACAAGACATGTTCACAGAGATGAATGAGATTGGATTGGAGCTGGATGTGGTTTTGGGTGATGATATAGTTATGAGAGTATATGGGCATGGGACCGTTATATTTCAGAGGGAGTCCATGGATACCATGACATCGAGGAATGTCTTGTACGTCCCCGGTCTAAAGAAGAACCTTGTTTCAGTTTCCAATGTTGAGGATAGGGTATTTTGAGTATATGTACCAGATGGGAAAGTGCATGTGTTTCCCAAAGAAACAAAACAATCTGCTTCATATGCCAATGGATTTAGATGCAGGAAATTGTACAAGATTCTCTTCGATCTTCCTCATGCATTGGCACACATTAGCAGCAGTAGTGAGTTGTGCCAGTTGTGGCACAAGAGGATGTCATGTCTCCATCATTCATCTTTGAGGATTCTAAGGGATATGAATACAGGTTTACCAGATTTCAACATAAATCATAGCGGTGTGTACAAAGGGTGTTCTTTGGGAAAGTACACAAAACTGGTTTTCCAAGCAGTGATAACAGATTAGGAGGAGTACTTGATTTGATACATTCATATTTGTGGGGTCCCATGTCATCTGCCTCTTTCACAAGATTTGAGTACTGTTGTAGTCTAAGTGTTCGAATAATTACCAAAAATACAAACTATATATAAAATAGAGTATTCACATGATAATAACCATAAGACAACCAAGAGTAGATGGGACAACAACAACTTGCTTATATTAAACTAACAAATAGTATACAAAGATCACACAACATACATATTTTTGGATCTGGATCACTAGCCTATTTTATACATGTTACATTCAGTTATTTAATTACAACTAACAGATCAATCAGACAATCGACCCATTGAACCATCTCGTCCATACCCGGTTGGAGGACCTAGTCGGCTAGTCAACTAGGCTCCTCCAACATATCCCCCACCAACAAAATATTTCTTCGCCTTGAAGAGAAGAGGGGAGTTCAAAAATATATTTATTATGGTTATTCGTCCATCGATGAACTAGTAGACTAGGAGGGCATGTTGCAAGCTTGGACAATGGCACTGGCAGAGGAGGCGATTCGAGACTAGAAATATTGTCATTCATGTAAAGTTGTTTGTATGTTGGTGCTGACAATGATGAGATTGATGAGGTTTATAATTTTTTCTATAAGGGGTCATGTAATTTTGAATCCTAGAGGTCATCCCCTAGGATCAATTGCTGATTATTAGCATCATTGAGAAATTTATCCATCTGAGTTACCAAGATGTCGACTTCATTATGCGTTGGTTGATCATATTTGGACCACTGGACGCCTTTGTTTTGGAGTTTCTTGAGCTTCTTTTCTTCCATTTTGATTTGCTGCTCAAGGTCTTGTACAACTATGATGTGGGCAGAGACTTTCTATTGGAAGATAAGTGCTAAGTTGTTCTAAACTCTATTGATGTCAGTAAAAAATTGTCTATAGTGTAAATACCAATTATACAAAACTGTGGCCGATTTTATGTTGTTTTGTCAACTTATAAATACTTTATGTTTTTTTGTTAGTAAGGCGAGGGTTTGTTATATGTATTGTTGATTTTTCTGGTCGAAGGCCTCTTCAAGCATGGCTGTCAGGGATCCAAAAAGACTTATAATGTAATCTAGTTTATTTTTGGCTGGGGGTCTACATAGTGTTGGCTAGATCTTTATGATCATGTTATCACATGCTGCAAGTACTTCGAGGTGTTGGTCATCGACAACATCAAGTTTCTTCTTGTCCTTCGACCATCATTTCTTTTGTTCATTGAGTATGTTCTAAAGTAATGTGTCCAATTTGTTATCCTTGGCATCTGAGATAGATTGGAAGCTGATCTGCATTTGTTTTTGCTTGTTCTCCTTCTTTCCTTCCTTGTTTTCCTGTCCTTGAGATAGCTGTTGAGTTTATGGTGAGGGAGGAAGTGTGAACAAAGTACCTAGGGAATATGTGTTCAAAGGTATAGTTTTTGATGTAGTGGAGGTCGATAAGGATGTGGTCAGTAGAGGTTGAAGTGCAGGAGCATAAGTCTTCGAGGTAAGCATAGTCGAGGTTGGGTCTGCATTGTCTATTGGGATGGTTGTGGTAGTGATAGACTCAAAGGCAGTCAAAGATGGAAAATTTAAAGGTGTGTATATGAGTTTTCTATGGGTTGTATGGATGGAAGCTACAACAAATGGCTTTGGAAAAATGGTCAATCCAGACATGACTTGAGTATCAAAAGTAGGTTGCGCGACAGTCAAAGTTGTAAAATCACATGATTCATGGGTAATTTTCTCCATTGTTGTAGTGTGATATTCTATGTTGCGTGGTAGTCTTGGTAACTTAAAGGGTTTTTCCACTGTGATTTCCTCTGGAAGGGTTGGTGGTTGGATAACTAGTGGCTATACGTCAAGTGGTGATGTACCTGCAAGAATAGCTTGCTTTACGACACATTTTTGTAACTTAGGGAAGTGTTGGGAAGGAAAATCTTGCATTTCTTTATGGATAGGGGGGTCTGAAAGGAAGACCTAAAGAATTATTCTTCAATATCTTGAGGTTCTACTTCAACATAGGTCTCTATAATAGTGATCGGTGATGGCAGGGGAGAGGCAATTGTCAGGGATGCTGATATGGTTTTTTGGCTAAGACTTAAAATGGAATTTTAACTTTTTGGAAGGGTATTTGACCTTTTGGAATTCCTCCTTCTCAGTCAACATTTTCTCAATTTGTTGCTCGATGGTGACTTGGTTGATGATGGAGTCCAAGATAACTTGTTCAACATCCTTATGAAATTTTTCTAATTCATCTTTGGTCGGAGAAATCAAGGCCGACTTCCTCTTCTTGGAATTTATGGAATTGAAGGCTTGTTTCATTATGTATATTTTCTCTGCCACAATGTTGAGTTTTTCGACTGACAGGCTAGGAGGTGACTGTTCCTCTTGTTGTGGTTCATCTTCTTTTATAGACTCATTTGATGGTTCTTTTTCTTTCGTTGGATTTGGATGGGTATTTGACACGACTATGGAAAGAGGATTTTATTCTTCCTCTTGGGATCTAAAAACTTCTATGTATAGGCCAGCTTTGAAGGCTTCTTCCTTCTCACCGTCAGTGAGTGCTTCTTCCATAGGAAAATCCTTTTTCCATGCAATATTTGGTATAGAAAAGGCTATGTTGGATTGTACTATAAGATCCTGGAAAAATTCTTTGATTTGTGGGTAATAATCTAGCTCTTTTGCATTACCGGTTGTGCCCTGCATGAACTAGACTTTGGTGAAGTTGAGTTCCAGTTAGATGTGTGTTTTCAGAAGTAAACTTCGACGAACGGTTTGAGGGACCCTCTATCTCGACGAAACAATTTTTAAGGCTTGAAACCAGTTTTCAAGCCACATCTTGACAACCTTAGGGCCTTAAGCGCATCCTTAAGGATGAAAAGCTTTGAAATTGTACATTAAGTAGATGGATTTTGTTGCAAAGGAAAGGTCATTGACTGGAGATATTATAGACATAGCCAACTAGATTAACAGATATGGGAACGTGATTGGGGACCCTGTTTGCTGACACTTTTCACAAGTCAACCGAACAACTTCAACCAAATACTCTACCCAGTAGAATATTTGTGCGTCTATTGAAATAGCCTTAACTGCTTCGAGCATATCTATTCGAAGGTCGGATGGTTGACCTGTGCTTGTTAGACAAATAGAGACAATGATGGTAGTACACTTATATGTATGGTACTGAATTTTATTACTTAATAACCCTAGGGAATTGTTTCCTTTGGGTGAATAAATAAACTCTTCTACTAGACTCGGCTTGACACTGACTAGTACTGGTGGTCCTTAGTTTAGTAGGATGGTGATAGTGAATATCAGAGGAATTTATTTCAATTGGTTCATCAAACCATAGTTTTCACTTGTTATATCTGGTGACAATATATTGCACAATCAAATATTTCAAATCGTCGAAGTTGTCAAGTAGGGGAACACCCTAATAGTATCATATTTTGGTTTTTGCCATATTATTGGATTCTTCATACCATTTATCATCTCGAATTCCCCATTTTTCGTAGGTCTTTGCAGTGCTTATGCCACTGGTGTTCTTATGTTCTAGATTTCGGGATCCTTAGCAAACATGACTTTGAAGGTGCCATGGCGACTTCTTCTTCTTTGTGGCGTATCTTTTCTAACGCTTTCATGGACCTGGTCAGGGTTGTTTTCTTTAGGTCCATTTGTTTTGCTATTTTGGGTGATGAAAGAGGGTTTGCAAGATCTAGGGTTTCAGACTCAATGTGTGAATGCTCCAACTCTTTGCTAAATATATCTCAGTTGTGCTCAAGGACTCCTTTTATAGGCTACTTGAGGAGAAGGCCATCAATTTCGGTAGGTGAATGCATTGAATGTGGTTTTTGTGCGCCACAACTGGTTCATGCGTGAGGGGAGTCTTATGCTTCATGCCTAGTTCGTCAATCATCATAACTTTTTCGCCAAGTCCGGCCATAATAGATTGCTCATCGGGCAGGTCGAATCGTGTTCTCAGTGGTTGAATGTTCATTTGGTTGTCAATGGCCGTGTTCTCTACCTTGGATGGATTTGGTTGCTTCTTTTGAGTTTATTTTCTAGCTGGGGTTGCCTCGCTCTCCAAGTGCCAATCTGTCATCCTTGTTCTACTTGCTATTGTCCATGTATTAGAATATTCTTATATAGTATTGCTATTAAGTTAGTTTCCTATAGCCTATTTTTATTTTAATGCTAAGTTAATTAATACACAAATTATTAATCGTTATAAAACCTGGGACACAACGTTTGACCAAATGGTGATACAACCATTCAGTCGGCGTCGTTCCTATATTATTCGCTATATCTTTTAAGTATGTGAGAGAAACATCCTGCAATAAATAATAAAAATGCACGAGATAACAAAAATAGCGGAACACAAAAGAAATTTATTGATTGTAGGCCTATTCGAGGGGGCAACCTCCTTTGAGCAATCTCAATACAAATAAATTGTGGATGCCTTCATTGGCCTTAGCATCAACTTATATACTAAGTCTAATCTAAACAACTATTTATCCCCGTGAATGTGGGATAATACAATATAATCACTAGATGAATTACAAAGAATATGCATCCAACAACAATATACTAATAAAGTAAAGAGAAGGGTTGACACGGGTTCCTAACATCCCCTCCCTCTTAAAAAATATTTGTCCTCAAATATTTAGATGTGGAAATTGTTGTTGAATATGA
This sequence comes from Pseudotsuga menziesii, assembly GCA_001517045.1. Classification (NCBI taxonomy): domain Eukaryota; kingdom Viridiplantae; phylum Streptophyta; class Pinopsida; order Pinales; family Pinaceae; genus Pseudotsuga; species Pseudotsuga menziesii. The sequence goes on from LPNX010933006.1 coordinate 26,137, forward strand.
AGAAGTGGTTCCCGTGTAGCATCCTCTGGTTGCAATCCATGCCACTAAATTAATACCTCTGTGATGGATTGAGATCGAAGCTGATAAGTGTGCCTATTGAGGATGGCCTCTGGATCCAAAATGATGGATCCTTCATTATCCAGTTCTGGTAAAATAGTTTGTTCTCTAATGTTGGTTCCAATAACTTTCTTAAGACGAGACATGAAATACTGGGTGAACGTGAGAAGGAGGAAGTTCCAATTTATAAGCAATGGACCCAATATTATGAAGAATCTTATATGACCCATAGAAATTTTGAACCAACTTATGAAACCCTTTGAGTTTCAGGGAGGATTGCTTCTAAGAATGTAGACGAAGAACGATGTTGATCGGATTGAAAAGTGCTCTCAGAACGGTGTTGATAGACTTGTTGTTTCATTCGATTTCTTGTCATGTGAAAATTGTCCTGCAAAATGTGAAGAATTTGATCTCGGTTTCAGAGAATCGTATAAACTACTTGAACTGGTGAACTGTGGTACATCAAGGCCTTTTTTGGGCATCTTTTTTAATAAAATGCATGTTCATATTCCTTGGGGTGTTGTAATAAATTCTCTAACACAGTTTACTTTTTGTAAAGGACTTAGCTTCCTAGGACTGGGCTATCAATCTGATTATTCCAAGGTATTTTTTCCCTCGTCAATTATGCAATGTTGAATAAGCGATGTATAATTTTCGAGTTTTTCACTGCTCTTCCAAAGCTTGAATTTTTGTCTTGGTGGTTAGGCCTTAGGAGGTTATTAAAGTTCACGTGTTGATGTATATATGTGTGTTAGGCATTCTTTTTGAGTTGTATGGACTTATTTTAGGTCCACCTAGAGTTTCGTCTGATTCTGAGAAAAAATCATTTTTCCCGTTTTTTAAGCCATTTTTAATGGTTTAAATGGAAAAATTCAAAATGTAAAAAAAAGTGTGATATAGAGTCCATTTTTGCGTGGTTGGGCTCATTTTCAAGATCAGAGAAGCATCTAAACCCTAGCGACCACTTTCACAATGTTTCGGGAAGCTAAAACACCCAAAAGACGTTATTTGACTAATAGAACGCCAAAATAGCATTTAAATGCTAAACTTTGAGAAAATGCACTAAAGTCAAAAAAAATTAAAAGTCAAAAATCATTTTTTTAAGGGGGTGACTTGGCATGTGGGTCCAAGTAGTTAGCGACCCTCTTCCACATAACTCCAAGTCAACCTTTGGATAAAGTAATGGTTACGAATTAATTTTTTCCAAAGATGTTACGAATTAATAAAGGAGGAGAGTGACGTTAGCATGAAGTGAAAGCTCACACTAGCTAGAAGAAGGTTGTGGATGTGAGTGGGAATGGGGTGGACCCCTCTACACATAAAATATAAAATTAATACATGGTTTATCATGTCTTTCCAATGCAAGCGAGTGTGTGGATGGAGGATGACGTCAAACCACTAGTGGAGTTCACGCTAGCGAGAGGTGGATGCGAATGGGGTGAGGGTGGACCCCTCCCCATGTATTCCAATATTTTATTGAAACTTTGGGTTATGGTTTTAAATTTGATACCCTCCATTCATGCGAGCGAGTCTTGGTTTGGTGAGAATCATTCATGTCACTCTATTATGTCGTACATTTGCGTGACGAAGGAAAGATCTCATTTGTGATGAGTTTGGTGAGTCGCTGGGGTGTGTTGGCACTTGTTGGGTGAGTGAGGTAAGTTTCTCTTCACTTCAAATCCATATTATATCAGTCCAAGATCAATTCAAGATCAGTTTAACTCAGTTACACTCTGAGTTGATCTTTAATTGACGGGTGCCTTCATGGGTCTGGGTTTTGTTATAAAAGTGAGGCATTTTTCTCCATTTGAGACGGAAGCAAGGAACCTCTGCTCATGTAATTTGTTTGTTATCGTATGAATAATATTGAGGCTTTGAAGGTCCATTGGTGTTCATGTCATGTGGTGAAATGTGTATGCTTATTGAGGTAATCTTGTTTTAATTTGTTAATGGCTGATATCGAATTGGTAATCAATCTAGCTTAGAGGGTTAGAATGAAACACATAGAGTAAATATTTGATGCTTCAATTTATTTACTTACATTTTGGATTCTTGAGATTCAAGATTAGCATTGTTTATTAAGTTGTATTCATTCTCTTTTGGTTTCCATTGGTTGAATGTACTAGGTTTTATCCTTTTTTGTGCAAGTGTGAATAAGTTTTTTTCAGGTTGCAACTTTGGAGTAAGGGGAAGAGCTAAGTTGCATCACCCTCTTCTTCAAATCTTGAAGAATCTACAAATTCTTGTGCCCATTAGTACCTTCAAGTCTCAGAATATTCAAGCTTGAGCAAATATTTTCTCTTCTTTCTCTCTCAAACCTCAAAACTTTTCCTTGGTTACCTGTTGAAGAGTTTTTTTCATTTAAAAAAAAAAAAATTATCATAAGGATTAGCTTGTTATTTTACTAGATCTAAAGTGCATCTAAATCATAGTTATAAGCCTAGATCTAACAGCTATTACTCAGTACTTTAATCCCCAAAATTTTCCAATCTTCGCTAGTACTTAGTAGTGTATTTTTCTTATTGTATTATTGCAATAATCCACTAATTTGTAAAATTTTAACATTCTGGTTATTAGCAAGTTGAACAAAAAAGAGAGGGATTCGTTGCTGAAATTTTGTGCTTTAAGCCTTCCAGAGCACCTGAGATCCAACCCACTTCCCCCTTCTTCATTCCTCTTCTTTCTCGGGCAATTTTTAAGCCATTTTGACTAGTTTTTTAGGGTCAAAAGGTGGTTCTTTCTCTAAACTTTTAGTATTCTAATAAATCATTAATAAAATCAAGTGGGATTATAGCTCCCACGCCCCTCTTCCCCCATTTGGGGGAAGCATGTATCTGTCCATTTATTTTCTTTATACCCGCACAATATTAAAGTAGTTTCATTTTTTTTCTGCAAGTAAAATAGATCAATCATGGTTCCTTAAATTTTTGTTTTTTCTTTCTTGCAAAATTGAATAGTTACTCAGCCTTGCTTTCTCAAATACAACATCTAGGCTGTAAAGAGATTCTTGGCTATAGTAATTAGAAAAAACTCCTATTTTTTGCATGTTTACTTTATTTGCAACACAAGCACACAATCCATCCTTGAAGGGCTATATAGATTAGATTTCCTGTTTTCATATAAATTGCTAAATAAAAGGAACATAAAATCTCTTGAATCTCACCGAAAGGCGGATCAAGAGTGCTCTCTGTCGGAGAGTTTTGTTGTTTAATTTTCAGTTCATTTACTTTAGCATTTTTACCTTTTCCTTAAATATATTTAATCTCTCCATAAAGCAGATCAAGAGTGCTCTCCATCGAAGAGTTTTTCAATGGTTCTTGTTCACAGCATTTAATAAAATTGGAATTTACATTTACTACACTGTGTATTCTCTACCAACTTGTGCGATACCCAGAAGCAGTTGTAGATTCATGAAATCTTAACATTTTAATCCACTTCAACCATAAATAAAACACTCTCCCAAGAAAACCAACGAAAATCCGGTGTTTATCGCTAATAATCGAAAGTGGGAAAATTCTTCTCGGGAACGCGAGAAACACTGTACCCAGACCTTGAAAGCACAGTTACGTTGCATCCTTGTTGGTGTAGTGTTGAACACTGCTTTAGAGACTCCAGACATCCCACATGTTCTTGTACAAAACCACTTAGACTATTATCCGGACACATCTCCAGTACCGAGAGGTATATCTTAGAGATCCTCTTCCCTTTAAAAATCAACTTCACCCCTTAAATTTACAATAAAATTTACCAAGAACACTTGCAAAACATTCTCAAGCACACCCAAGATTTGTATCAAGCATCCCAAGCACTACATTGACTCCATTTGGAACCGGTCTTATCAATTATTCATTTGCTTATTATCTATTTGGAGCACTTGTTTTATCTATTTTCATATCATGTTATGGATGATTTACTTTTAAATTGTCATTATCAAGTGGTTGTGCATATTTAATTATCTTGCAAGTACATACTTGGATCATTAAATTGTTATTGTAAATATCTTTAAAAAACTCCTTAAAAAACACCCATCCTCATCATACACCAATTTTTTTTTTAAACACAAGTGACTTAGAAACTCTTTGTAGGGTCTACCCCCCTTGGCTTCGTTAGGATTTTTCCTAAACGGAGGAGTCAGAATCAGGTGAAAGCACCTGACTCTTTGCTTGCCCCCAAGGCCACACCTTTCCCACTTGGGAAATAGCTTTCGAAATATTTATGCTGATGGTGTGCACCTTGGCAGGAAACATGGGGTCACAATCACATTTTTTAGAAGGTCATTGAACTTCCCATTGGTTTATTGTTGTTTAACATACTTCTTCACACGCATTTCAAAATGTATTTTACAACTAATATGTCTTGGACTTTCTCCCTTAATAGGACTACTATCAATGGACCATCCTCCTAATATCTGTTCCACAAGATCTACAGTAAAATCTGCTTTTGCAATTTTATCTCTTGTATGGCCATTAACATCAGTCTCCAACCTTCTTCCACCAAAATCATTCTCTATATTCAAAGTGGAAAACTCTTTAGATCGAGGGATGTACTTCAAACAATGTCAATCTTTACTCTTATGGTTAAATGTAGCATACTTTCCTGTTGATATAACCTTCATGTGCTGTGGGCATATTTGATATTGTAATATTTCAATTATGAATTGATTGTAGGCGTGCTTCTCTGATTTTGTAGACATCTTGAGAGATTGGCGGACAACATTTCTTTAATGTATTGTGACCACTGTATTTGGCGGGGATTTTCCATTTGCTGCAACCATTTCTTTAACTGTCTATAGACATTTTGATTGCTACAAATCTTCAGTTGGCGGGCATTCCTTCATGCCTCAAAACTTGTGGGAATTCNGGTATTTTCCATTTGCTGCAACCATTTCTTTAACTGTCTATAGACATTTTGATTGCTACAAATCTTCAGTTGGCGGGCATTCCTTCATGCCTCAAAACTTGTGGGAATTCTAATTCATTTTCCAAATAGTTCTTTATCAAGTGTGGGAATTTTCAAATGTATGTATTCTCCTCACAATCGCAGGCATCAATATCATTAAATTATGAAGCTTTCATTTCTATCTGTGTGCATATCTCCAAAACCCATTCAACATTTGTAGCCTGAGAGAAGAAAATAAGTCTTAATAAAATCAAATATCTTCTTGTTGTGGCTTCTTTAGTTCATTGGATGCTACATTGAGTGTATCAAAAATCATCTAGTAAATTCATAAAAGGTAAGCGTGCATCGATGAAAACCTCATACTACTTTACTTCATTTGCTCCCACTATCAACCATCAATCCTTTCGAGTCACGCAAACCAAATTTGTATTACCTTTAATTCTTAAACTTCAACCTTGCCTTGCTTTTCATTTATCAATGGTGGCAATTTGATCCTAGGACCTATTACTTTGCTTGGAGTGGTCATATTTTCATCCTTTGAGTTCATCCTCCAATTTCATGGACTCAAGGTGTACCTAAGGTCTTCAAAAGACCTTAAGCATGGCTTGCCACATGGCAGCCACCTTCATTTTTGCATTGATCATCAACTTCATTTAAATTTAGCAAGATATTCTTTCTCACCCATACGTTAGGATGTCCTTGGCTATTATCATTTGTCCTTTGGCCTTCAAATATGCATGTGTCATCCTTCTTCCAAGATTCATTGAATCTCCTTGTCGATGCATATGATGGGATCTTCATTGGTTGTCTTCTTGGACTAGTACAAGTTTGGGATTTATGACCACATCCACTGCAATTGTATCATCTTATAGTGTGGAAATAAGCAGTAACATGGCCAATGTGATTACAAGTCCAACATCTGACTGTGTTATTTGCAATTCCATCACTTCTTCTTTCATGGAATGAACAATCCACGGCCTTGTGACCAAAACCATTAGATGAATAGAAATAACCATTGAATCTATATTCATACTTGGATGCCTGGTTCCACTTCGAAGATGTATATTTTCTAAAATTGCTCTGAGGTGTAGGACTAAATCCATGATATCCTTCAATATTTCTGATGTCTTTTTCAGGTATGTGAGGAGCATCTTGGCTTGCATCTTTGGAGAATGAGGGACCTACTTCATACTTTCTAGGTGTCCATGTGTCTGCTACAGAACTTTATTTTCCCAAGTTGTATCCAAGGCCATATTTATCAAAAGGTGATCTTTAGCAGTCCAAAATCTCGTCCAAGATGATTGAGTTGTTCCCGAACTTTGCACATGCATTGGATTTTTCACTTGTCCTTCTGAGGAAAACTACTTCCATCTCAAGCTTTTGACATTGCTCCTCCTTCTCGTCCAATTTTTCCTTCAAGAATTCCTCTATCCTTTTGGCTTCTTCTAGCTGAGTCTTCAGCTCAACATCTTCCTTTCTTGTTTCTTTAAGTTCTTCACCAAACTCTTCTCGTTCTCCTGTTTGATGGATCAATTTAGTCTTTATTCTTTCAACTTCATCTTCTTTTTCTTTCAGAGCATCCTTCAAACATGTCTTCCTGTGATTGCGTTTATTGAACATATCCATAGACTTCTCATGGTACTTATCGAAGGACCCCAAAATCTTTATTTTAAGTCTCAAATTGTATCTGAGGTCAATATCTGCAACAAGGTGTGCTAGGACATCTTTCTTTGCTTCTTCAATATCATCTTCAATGTTATCATGATCATTGCTACTGTAATCAGAAATAATTTTACCTTCACCGGTGTATGATGCGTGCTCCTCCTTTTCTTCTTGATTTTATTCTTCTGTATAATTGACTTCTGGGTCAATCTTTGTTTCTTGGTTTCTTCCTTGATACTCACTTTATAGCTTGAACCAAAGGTCTTTGACTGAAGTGTGTTCTCCTACACTCTCTCTGACAAAGCTTGAGAGTCCATCCATAAGAAACTTCAATGCAATGGTGTTGTCCCATGCAACTAAATTTGTCTTCTTGTTGGAATGAGTAGGTAGATTGACCACAATCTCCCATACTATAATGTCCCTTTTTTATATTTTTATTAAATGACCAATTTTTCACTTTTTCCCCAATTTCGATTCTTGACTACTTTTGATGTCTAGGTCTCCAAAATGGCCCAAATGCTCCCAAATATTCTCAGAGTGTGTATGACTAATATTAATAATTTAATATTATTTTCATATATTATTATAACCCTCCAATCACTTCTTCAAGCTATTTTTATATTCTTAGCAAAGTAGGAGTCCTTACTAGCAAATTGGGGTTCCAATTCCCCCCGGGTAAATGCCGGAAATGGCTTCTCAAATGCTCTCAATCCCACTCGAATGTATGAACAGAGGATGGGGATGTGTAATGGAAATTTTTAAGGTCTCATATGCATCATGGTTCATTTTATACAGGTTGTTGTGACTCTCTCCAAAATAGCTTCCAAATCACTATTTCGACCCTTGGGGAAAACGCACCAAATCTTCTCCCAATGCAATTAAAATGAGTAAAATTGTTTCCAATTATTAAGTGCTGAACATGAAAATTGTAATACACATTAATTAAAGTCCATTCATCATACATTTATCAGAGATACATTCTTCCATTCGAAATAATCAGCATTACCATGGCATATATCAAAATAGAGTGGAAATGGTCATTGTTTGCTCATTAAAAATGAATTTGACATACAAATATTGGGTATTTCGACTTGAAAATTTTTGAGAATGAATAAAAGAGGATATTTAAATAATTACAATCATAAATATACCAATATAATCTCTCCCACAAAGTACAATAGCTCACCCAAGGCGCAATCCCTCCATGACCATGAATATGCAATGAAAACTGAAAATGGTTGAGATGAAGTGTTGCAATTGAAGAACCCACAATATTTCCTATAGCTTACACCTGAATTAAAAAATCCATTCAAGCTCCATGAAATACCTAAGTGGCCTCTCCAAACACCAACTTGTATGGGAATCTTTCACCCTCGAAATTGGCTATGGCAAGAAAACTAGTAATCCACTGGCTCTCACAATTCACAAATGACAATTTCTCAAATGATAAAAATCCCTTCTCTTGGTTTCTTCTAATATTTCATAAAAATCCTTAGCCTTCCAAGGTTCCCAATTCGTCCACAAACTCAATACAATTCGAATTTGGGTGTGTGCTCATGATTTTCCATGTGTCCTCCCTTTCCTAACCTTCCACCTTCCCCAAATTCAAGTAAGAGCCCATTGAGCTTCCCCAACTCACATGATAGCTCGCTTGGATTCTCTATTTTGACCTTACATGTCATATATGTCATATTTCATCCTTCAAATCTGATTTGTGTCATAGGTGTCATAGAATCTTCATCATTGTTGTCATAGAGTTAGGGAATCTAGTCCAAGTGTCTCACTAGCTCCAAAATGACTCTTTCTTTGCCATGTAAGTTACATTTCTTCTCAAATTTGACCTATGATCCATATGGAAAAGTGTATTTTCCAACTAAATCATCCAAGAACCTTTAGTCTTCCCATGGATTCGAAATTGCAAGAGGAGGATGCCACATGGCACAAAATTTCTAGCTTGTGTGGGCCCCATAGTCTCCATGTGTCTCCATGCTCCATTGCCACTTCAATTTTCTCTTGTATTTATTTAATAAGCTACATTATTAAATATTTATCCCATTCTAATATCTAAACATCATTTATTATCTCCCTTATTAAAATTCCAAATGTATCCATCCAACCTAGGGAACTAGTAGTGGAATTGTCTTGCTATGCAATTATTTGAATGGGGACATTACAGTCCTCCCCACCCAAGATTGCTTGTCCTCAAGCGATTTCAGATTTGGATGCTGAAAAATATTCTCCTCTTCCCATGTGGAAACTTCACTTGGTAGATCCTTCCATTGTACTAAGAAGTCTTTGACAGTTCTGCTTGTCAATCTCTTTTCCCTTGTCTTCAAAATATTTTTGAGAACAAGTGTGAGCTGACCTTCATCATCCAAAGGAGGAAGTATTTCCTTGAATAAAATATTAGACACTTTTGCAGCAATAAAAGATGATGTAACAACAAATAAATGACCAAATTTTTTCAATCTATCCACTACCACATATATGCGATCCTTACCCAAATATTTGGGAAAACCGGTGATGAAATCCATTGAGATACTGTCCCATTTTTGCTCTGGAATGGGAAATGGTTGCAATAAACCAGCTGGGCATGTGAGTTATGATTTTTTTTGCTGAAATAACTTACATCCATTCACATATTTCTAAACATATTCCTTCAGCCCCTTCCAAAATAATATTTTCCTTGATTTCCTATAAGTTTTGGAGATCCCCAGATGACCAGCTAGTGGGAAATCATGTGCTTCTTGCAAAAATTTTGCACTAGAGATTGGTCTAATGAGTATGAAATCTAAGAGTTCTTGTATGGAATTCTCAATATCATCTCTGAATTTATGGGGATGTCTATGAAGTGTTATTTGAATGGGTGAAGTACCCCCATACAAAACAATGTTGTACTCAACCCCCTATCAGGCGGTCTACCATGTGGAAGACCTCTAAAAAAAAATTCATACTTCGTCAACAGTTTCTCTATCTCCTTTGGGTGTTAAAAAACCTTTATTTTTGGCTTGGGAGATGCGATGTGACATTCAGTAGCCCATTCTATGACCCCATGCCTCAATATATATCTCATACTTTTGCAAGTCACTACTTGATTTGGGTAAGTGTGTTGTTCTCTTAGAACCCTTAGTACACCATTCGAATCTTGAAATTTCATCTCATGAATTTGGTAGTTTAATTTATGTTCCCCTATAGAATACAACGATTGCATTCCCAAAACCATATTAGTATCAGCAACATTAACCACATAAAAATTATCAACAAAAGTATAGTTACCTACGGTGACTTCCAGCTTTGGGACCCATGTCTTGCACTGCATTGTGTTGTGACCGGGAATGACAATTGTGAAGCCATCGAATGGTTCAATTGGTATCTTCCTTTTCTCCACCATATCTGCATCAATGAAGTTATTTGTGGCTCCTCCATCTACCAAACCTGAAGCTCTTTGTCCTAGTACCACACCGTTGCATCGAATAGTGTGATAGCGAGGCACTGCTGAAAGTACTGCCGTTCTTAGTTTGTCCAGTGAAGGATGATTATCTTCTTGTATTTCTTCTTCAACTATTGTCTCATATGCCTCTTCTTGATCTAAAATGTGTCCTCCTTCCTCCATACCCCCTTCATACCCATCATTATCAGAAAATACTTCTATGTATTGATCCTTTCCCTTAGTACATTTATGCCTCGATGTCCATGGCTGAAAGCATGTGAAGCACAATTTGTTTCTTTGAAATTCATCCATATTTAGTCATTCTTTATTATTCTTTTCAGATGAATATCTTTGCCAAGGATTCTTATTAGGTGCATCTTTTTGCCAGGGTTTCTTTTCAGATGAATCTCTTTGCCAAGGCTTCTTATCGGGTGCATCTTTTTGTCAGGGTTTCTTTTCAAATTCGGAGTTAGGCTTGGGAGGAAATCTTGTTCTAGGAAGCACATCTTGGAGATCTCTAGTCAATGCTTTGACCAAAAATTTTAAGGGTTCAACCAAACCTTCATTGAAAATCAATACTAACCTTCCCATAGACACATCATCCACCTTGACTGATAATTTTTGAAATTCCATCATATAATCAGTTGGGGTCCCAACTTGCTTCAATTGTGCTAGTTCTTTGAAAGACAATTCACGATATTTTTTCTCAAATATCTCTAGTAACCTGTCAATAAATTATCCATATGTGTTAACCTCATCATAGCCCAAATTTTTTAGGCCATGGAACCACCATTCATTGGCATCTCCTTCCAAGTGCAATATGGCCATTTTTAAGGCATCTTCTTCCACCATTGGATTCAACTGAAAATACACATCTAATTTGTGCACCCAAGTGTTAGCAAAACTTTGAGAGGAACCATCAAAAGTAGGGAATGGAACTTTACTAATGGCACAATTTAAGTCTTTTTTTTGTATAGAGACTTATTATCTCCTTCTTTTTGAGTTTGTTTGCAGCAAGAAAGTATTGATCAAATGGTACACCTTTTTTACAATCTATGTCCAATTTATCCCATTCTTTTGCCATTGTAGTAAGTTCAAGTTGAATGTCAAGCTCTTATTTGGGTACAAGAAATTTAGGTGTAGTAGGCCTTGGTGTGCTCTGAAATTCATTGGTTCTATTATGGGTTCCTGTTCTTGAGAAAATATGCTCACCCATTGTCTTCTTTTCTTCTGATTGTGAACTATTGCTATCTCCTATTACTCCTAATTTGCTTCCAAATTGGCTAACTAACAATTCGAATCCTTTAATAAGTTGTTGGTTCATGTTATTGGTTATTTCATAAAATAGATTTTGTATGAGTTTAATATATTCCACCTTATCATGATCAATGTATCCCTTCCCCTCGTTAGTCATAGTTTCAACATAATGTACCTCTTCTTCTACTACTTCTTCTTCTTCAACAAAAACACCTTCAACTTCAGGGTCTAAGAGTGGTGGCTTGTTTATTTGACTCATATTTAATACCATAAGTTTCAAATACAATGCTCTGATACCACTTGTAATGTCCCTTTTTTATATTTTTATTAAATGACCAATTTTCACTTTTCCCCCAATTTCAAACCTTGACCGGTTTTGATGTCTAGGTCTCCAAATTGGCCCAAATGCTCCCAAATGTTCTCAGAGTGTGTATGAATGATATCAATACTTGAATATTATGTTTACAGATGATTTATAACCCTCCAATCACTTCTTCAAGCTATGTTTATATTCTGATCAAAGTAGGAGTCCTTACTAGCAAATTGGGGTTCTAATTCCCCCCGAGTAAATGTCGGAAATGTCTTCTCAAATGCTCTCAATCCCACTTGAATTTCTGAACAAAGGTTGGGGATGTGTAAGGGAAATTTTTAATGTCTCATATGCATCATGGTTCAGTTTATACAGGCTGTTGTGACTCTCTCCAAAATAGATCCCAAATCACTATTTCGATCCTTGGGGAAAAGGCACCAAATCTTCTCCCAATGCAATTAAAATGAGGAAAATGGATTCCAATGCTTAAGTAATGAACATGAAAATTTTAATACACATGAATGAAATTCCATTCATAATACATTTGTAAGAGATACATTCCTCCATTCGAAATAATCAGCATTACCATGGCATATATCAAAATAGAGTATTGTTTGCTCATTAAAAATCAATTTGACATACAACTCTTGGGTATTTCAACTTGAAAAATTTTGAGAATGAAGAACAGAGCATATTGAACTCATTATAAATCATAAATATACCAGGATAATCTCTCCCACAAATTACAATAGCTCACCCAAGGCGCAATCCTTCCATGAGCATGAATACGCAATGAAAACTAGAAATGGTTGAGATGAAGTGTTGCAATAGAAGAACCTACGAGATGCCATATATATTACACCTGAAATTACAAATCCACTCAAGCTCCATGAAATATCTGAGTGGCCTCTCCAAACACCAACTTGGATGGGAATCTTTGACCCTCGAAATTGGCTAAGGCAAGAAAACTAGTTATCCACTAGCTCTCACAATTCACAATTGAAAATTTATCAAATGATCAAACTTCCTTCTCTTGGTTGATTCCTGTATTTTATAAACATCCTTAGCCTTGTAAGTTTCCTAATCCATCCACAAACTCAATCCAATTCGAATTTGGGTGTGTTCTCATGATTTTCCATGTGTCCTCCCTTTTCTAACCTTCCACCTTCCCCAAATTTGAGTAGGAGCCCATTGATATTCCCCAAATCACATGAGAACTCTATTGGATGCTCTATTTTGACCTGACATGTCAGATTTCAGCCTTCATATCTGATTTGTGTCATAGGTGTCATATCATCTTCATCATTGTTGTCATAGAGCTAGGGAATCTAGTCAAGTGTCTCACTAGCTCCAAAATGACTCTTCCTTTCCCATGTAAGTTACATTTCTTCCCAAATTGGACCTATGATTCATATTTTCAAGTGTATTATCCTTCTAACTCATCCAAGAACCTTTATGCTTCCCATGGATTCGAAATTGCAAGAGGAGGATGCCATGTGGCACAAAATTTCTAGCTTGTGTGGGCCCCATAGTCTCCATGTGTCTCCATGCTCCATTGCCACTTCAATTTTCTCTTGTATTTATTTAATAAGCTACATTATTAAATATTTATCCCATTCTAATGTCTAAACATCATTTATTGGCTCCCTTATTAAAATTCAAAATGTATCCATCCAACCTAGGGAACTAGTAGGATTGGTGGAATTGTCTTGCTATGCAATTATATGAATGGGGACATGACACATACACCAAATTTATTTATGTAAGCTTTCATCTTACTTCTCCATCCAAATTAATTGGTCACATCAAGTACTAGAATTTCATCATAGTTGAGGGACTCTGTCTTTGCATCCATTGTGAGTCCACCGATCTCTTTCAAGCTTCTTAGGCTTGTGCTAAAGGCCCGCTTTGATATCAATTATTAGACACAATGGAACACTAAGAGGGGGGTGAATAAGTGAGCCAACACTTTTTACCAATTACACTTATTCAAATTACTTAACCAAAAATCATCATATGCATACAATCGATTTCATCAAAATTCATTAATCACACAGATCACAAAAGACACATTTGAGATCAACTATAACACTTTGTTATATTAGATTCAAACGGCTTCAGCCATGGAGGTTTATCAGCTACAACTAAATCAGAAGCACCAACTTCTGTTCCAAGACTCAACTTGGTATTTTTCTCAGATCCAACTAAGAAAAATGGTACAATGCCTCTCTTGTATTACATATTGCTACTGTTACATCAAATTTCATCATTTTAGCCTAGTCATGTCAATCATTTGCCTATCTGTGTCAAATCATCAATGTGATCATCTTTGCCTTGTCCTCAATGTGATCATCTGTCAAGCTGCTTAGAATCATATTACTTTTCAAATTATTTCGATATGTCCTTTTCTCATATATATGTTCATTCCTAGATATAGATATGTCAACTTCATCAATTCTGTCAGGTCATTTGTTCAAGTCTGGTTATCAAGCTCATCTGTCATCAAGTCTTTAACAAGCCACCACATATCATAGGTTTTTCCTGTTTGTATTTGTTGTTTCAAGTCATCCCAATATTGACAATCTCTAAAGATTCACTATATTCTGCCAAAAAGGTGAAACTAGATCTCCACAAACTTCTTCATTTATTCAACTTACTGAGGCTACCACAGTACATACCTGAAAGTCCCGAACATCAGAGCTTTTACAACTGCATTTACCACACCAAGAGTATCAGATATAAAATATCAAAGGTTTTCCACTTAGAGTCTGTCGCAGTTGCTCTAGTTACCCCAATCCATCGAATTTCCTCATAGACTTAGCATTCGAAAATCAGAGTAATATCTCACACCATCGAGTCCACATAATTCTTCGTACCAAAATAAAAGTTAAAATAAACTTCCACTAAAGAACTGTTGCAGCTTCTTCCATAACACCTGAAAATCTCATAACAAGCAAAATCTCATAGCTACTTCTCACCTCATCGAATTCATTTTTTTTAATGACCTTCCTTTTTATTTATACCAGTTTTTCTATCATATTTTGGGGATCCTGCATGCTGAATGTATATATTAATTTTAAATTTAATTTCATCTTTTATTTTGGGCCGATCTATCTTATAAATCCCCATTCCTTCAACCTTGGCGGGCATATTTACTTATGTTGTCAGACATATCTTCCTTTTTGCTTACAAGCATATACTTTCATCTCTTTCATGCATTTTGCAAACCTTTGTGGGCATATCCTTACCTTTTTGTAGGGGTCCATGGAATTACCAAGCCCTAAGGCCACCTCCAAGAGTCCATGACCCCATCACATCACAAATGACCACAGAATGGGTCATTTCTCTTTCCATTGTCCTTTTACTCATGTCAAGTATTCTTTGTGTTATTCTTGGTCCCCATTGTCCTTTGTCTTGTACTATGTCCTTCATGTCACCAATTTGACCTTTTTCATTAATGGTTTGACATCAATGACAACCTTTCTCATTAGTGGATTACTCTCTTGTTATGTTGTTTATTCTCGTGTATCTCATGTTTGCTAACATTTGCTGTGAGACAAAGATCAGATTCTTGATAGTGTGTAGACTATTTTCAAATGCTTAGAATCTTTGGTTACACATATACTTTAATTGGTATATAGTATTCCTCTTGTTGTATATTTAATAATCTTTCATTTAAACTAGGCTACTAACAATATTTTTGACATGAAATTGGTCTTTGGAAATCAAATTGTCTCACTCCAAGAGGAAGTTGAGATGTTTTGGTTCAAGTTTATTTTTTGATACAATGGTAGATTATTCTCCATATTATTAGTTACATTTCCATATCTATTTATTTTTCTCCTTTAACTATAATTTAATTAGATGTATCTTGCATTTTAGCATACGACATCTACCACATTTCATTCTCGCATTCATCCAATCTTCATTGACAATTTTGTATTTTGCATTAATTAGTTCAAATAAATAATAGACCATATTATAACAAGATACATCACATATTGCAATTGTGCCATAAATAGAGGCCTTGTTCTTTCAATGTTGGAAGGGCTTGGACACTTATCCAATAGGCCTTTGGGGTTAAAAAGGGTCAAAACCTTGCATCACCAAGTACCAAATCCATTGTTATTGGTTTAGTGTGGGGTATGTTAGTTGATGTCACTTATCTTAATTGATAATAACACTATTTAAAATATTACATTAAAAGTTTCTTCTTCAGTGATCACCATTATATGGTTTTTTTTTCCTTGGAGGGATCGAGGTTGGTGGATAGGAACCTTGTACATGACCTATTTATTGACAATGAAAAGCTATATTCTTTGTTGGACCCTTGGCTAAAAATCAAGACATGGTGGTGCCACCACAACAACTAAATATATCTCCAAAGATTGTGACACCCATTTTTAGGGATCAATGGAGTTGCTTAAAGATGATTAGAACTTACATATGAAATTTTAGGAGGTGTTTATCATAGATGACTAGAACTCACAATATGAAATTTTAGGAGGTGTTTAGCATTTGGTATTATTAGCATGAATACATGCCTTGATAATTAGGAGTTTTGAATAAGCATTTTTTCCTATGAGCATGAGGATAAAAAAAATATTCAACATGTCTTGAGGTTGTCTTTAGTGTAGTGATTTTGGTTGTTACTATTGTTGTTGATATTGGTTATAGTATCAAGTTTAAGCCTATAATATATTATGTTGTAATAATGAGATATCTAGTGATTAATATTAATACAAGAATTCCCCCCTTTTTTGGTGTATGTTTAGTATGGAGATAAATTTTATTTATTAAATTACGTTATGTTGTATATGTTCACTATGGTTTGATGACCATTGCTTGGTTGTGAAAGAATAGAGATCTTTATAGTTGTGGAAATGATATAGTGTGAATATTCAAATAGACTTTAGATGCTTAGTGGGATGAACAAAACATGTTACTACTGCATATCTCATGTTGCTTGAGCCTTACATGCCCCTTATGTCTTGACAATCAGGATTTGGGGGGAAACTTCCCTATAACAAAGAATTGAAGATGTCGGTGCAAATTAAAATTATCCCTTTGTTGGACCCTAGTGTGAACCCTAGTCTTAAATGGAGCCAATGAATGGTTATGGTGTATCAACCTCATTGCAACGAGTGTGGAGTTCACGTACTATGACACTTGTAGTGATGAAAGAGCATGTGTAATGTCAGTGGTTAAGAAAATATATTTGTAATCAACAACTGGAGAATAATTGGTAAATGTTAGTACATGATGATCATGACACTTATGAAGTATTAGGTCACTTTTCCAAGATATCTATGTGAATGAATTGTGTATATTAGGGAGGTATCCATGATCTGTTTGGAAGCAAAAAAAGAGGTTCACTGGACCGTTGAGAGTTGAGGGTTGATCACAAAGTTGAGAGAGCGATAGATTTATGGGTAAAAAAACAATGGAGTGGCATGTTGTAGAGTTCACGGTTGAATTTGATGAGTCATTCTCAAGCATCAATCAATGATTTCTTAATCAACTCAATGGAAAGTTGGTCAAGGATGCCTCAATTTGGATGAATATGTTTATGGTGGAGGAACGTTATATCCCTTTTTATCCATCCCCAGTGTCTACTTAAACATCCACAACAAGGGGTGGGTCGAAATGGTTTTGGCAAGGAAAGCATCAATTAAGACTAAACATACCATAGATAATGTATAAACTCATACGAAAAAGGAGACAACCTGTTGAGGCCTGGAAATTCGCAGGCAGCAAGAGCAAGGGATTCTTCCCAGTCAACGTTCCCAACTAGCCCATGAATGTTTGGTGTAGGGAATCCGTCCGGTTTGCGGTCCGGCTACCGTAGGTCAAGTAACAAAAATAAAAAGGGTTTACCGGTTGCGGCCCGATCCACCGTATATATTTGGTATTTTTTGACTTAAATTTTGATATGCACGTGCCTACCTAACATGCAAATTGATTAAGAATGCAAGGAGTTTTCACAATGTGATGCGCAGGTTCTTACCTCTCGTCTTAAATTTCCTCACATCTAAATCACACACCATTAGAAAATAAATACTAACTAGGCTATCTCTAGAGAGCTAGATATTAATTCGTGAGTAATGCAATACTGTTCATATGTTACGGTAAATCACAGATAGCTGTTCCTAGAACCAAACATACAAACATGAATAAAAGTATACATGACAAGACAGCTCATCAACAGTTAAACTTCCATTACTCATAGTGGAAAACCTCACAGAATATACTAGAGAACATTCAGGTAAGAACATAGGTTCAGAAAGTTAGAACGCTCTCACAGTTAATGAAACACAGTTGAAAACGAAATAGTTCCCCTTCAACATTGTTCATTTATCGCATTGAAACATTCCACATAGCACCTTCTCCAACAGGCAAAATTTGTAATTTCTTATTGTAAAACGAAGTAGTTCCTCTTACAAACAATAGTTCACAAGTTTTTCCACGGAAAAAGCCCCTGTCAATTCTAACTTTCCTATATTTAAACCAAATCAGCTAACCACTTGGGCTGCCCCAACCGTGTGACCTTTGGGCTCCTCAAAACCGTCTAATAGCCTCATTTTGTCTTTTCTATGAGTACTCATGATTCACTTCATGAATTATGTTTTTAGAGTACTCAACAAAGCGGGATCTGCTTGGTAACTGACGGATCTTTCCAGGCCTGGGCTTTTGTCACCATTGATTCTGCCTTGTCTTTCGTTTGTCCTCCTTAAGATCCCATTGGTTTCAGTACGAACTCTGCCTAGCATTTCCCAGCTTCCTTTTTGTTGCTTGTCTCCCAGCTACACCTTCGCACAGTGGTAATCTGAAAAAGTCTCTTGAGTCCATCTGCAATTAAACGACACTTATCATTAGTTAGGATTGCATCTTTTCAATCAAACTACATTAACAAACTAACTAGTCATCAAAAAATAGGCCCTGCAATGCACTCTCATCGTGAAAATATTAATAAGCACCAAAATCACTGTTGCCCATACAGGGGTCTAAAACTCACAAAAATGACGGGAAGAGCAAAACTTATCGGCGGCTTAAAACACTAAAACATCAGCCGGGTAGTCTCACTCACAGCCGCATCAGCGGATCTCAAACAGGCAACGGGATCCGTGAGACCGTTGAGTTTATCAGAGATGGAAGAGCTAAACTCAAATTCTAGGCGGAAGAGTTCCCAATCAGCGAGCGGAAACACATCAACATCGGACACTTAGTGTGTTACACAGCCGCAAGGGCGGAGGAGGAAAGACTACAGCCTCCGATCCAAAAACAAAGCGACAAAAACCCGACAAAACATCGACGGGCAGAGCAGTTATATGGCAGATACCTAGTTCGTTTGGGATCCGCAAGGGCGGAAGATAAACAGACTACAGCCTCCGATTCAAATCATAACTTTTGCTATGGCATAAGATCAACGTAAACACTAAGTGTTCGTAACAACTTAAGGTCTCACAGCGGTCCAAAAAACCAGTTTCACTTCCAAAATAGCGGCTTCACAAAGACCAAATACCCCAACTCAACTTCGACCAACCTTCGATAATATAAACAAGTCAAATGATACGACGCGACAACAAAGAAGTCAGGATCCTTCTGCAGAATAATCATCGTTCGATTTCCGCAACAGAGGCTCCCTAAGGAAACATGGTTCCGATAAGTAGTTTATATGACCTTCGAAATAGTGGATAGCATGAGAAACAGGTTTCCGAAAAGAAAACACAGCTCAAAGGGCAGCAAACCAGACTTTAAATTCCGCAACCCACAGCAGTTTCAAACATAAGCAACTTTCTGAAATGCAGGAAGAAAGTAATCCTCGAAATAGTCCAACATTTAAAGCAAAAACAAAAAGAGTTCATAGATCCAAACGATTCTAGGCAACGCTAAAATTAACAAAGGGGTCCACAATTTGAAAATTTGGGGAAACAGTTGCAGCTGCAACAATTGGAAACTACTTAGTGGACCTAGATCTCTGGACGATTATTTCTTGAGTAACAGACTGTTTAATAACAACGAACCTATTGAATTCTTCTAGATATCTGGATTTCTCAAATGGCAGATATGTGCACTTTTAATCATTGATGATAGTCCAATTTAGGAGAGTGGAAACCAAGATTTTCAAGTCAAGATAACTCTTTTGAGGCCAAGAAGATGAATTTCATTTGTTACCTCTGTCTTGAGGTAGTTGCCAGCTTGGACCCACAGGATTGTAGCATATAGTAAACAGAAATATTCATTTGTTCCTCATTCCCATGCCATTTTGCACCTTTTGTGCTTTTGAGCTTTTGTCTTTTCATATGAGTCCTCCTACATGCCTTTCTTTCTGAATTTTGATTCAGGCTCCTCCATCCATAGTGTCCTTTTGTGTGAGAGATGTACTCAATTCTCAGCTCACGGACGGAGAGGAACTTTTGGCGATTTAGTACTTATATGGTTCAATATTTGTTTTGATACATAGTGCTTTCATAGGAGTTTTCGACTCTTATCTGCCATTTGGCGTTCAATTCTTGGCATGGGATCATTTATATATAATATAATGTTTACCCCGCTTGCTTTCCATGGGCCCTTTGTTGTCACTCCCTAGGACATTTTAAATGTGATATGGATGGAACCTCAAAATAGTATTCCAGACTTTCTTATTCTAGTTTATTTTACAAGGGTTAAACAAGACTTCAATGTGTTCATAGCCACTCGAGAAAACTGTTAAAATAAAGAAACTATTTTAGATGAACAATAATACACAGCCTTATACCCAAGAACTTTAATCATTCCAAAATTCTGATGTTCTCCATGCAACCGCGGGTTTGCCTCCTTTATTGAAATCAGTTAAATTTAGACTAAAACAAGACAGAACTACATAACTCAAAGTAAACGACCAAGTCAAATTATTTATATACAAGATAGAAGACACAAACAAAACTCAGGAAAAATAAGGTTTGAGAACTAAACCATTTACTGGTAAGTTCTCTTCCCACCCTTGTAAATCTTGCAATTTATAAGTTGAGGGGCCAAGCTTTGCCGCAATCTAGAAAGGACCTACCCACAACTGCTGAAATTTCATGTGTTTTCCTTTCTCATCATGGGGGTGGTCCCACTTAGAACCAAATCTCCCACCTCAAAATATTTTGTTCCAGCCTTGTGTTTATCAAACCATCTCTTTACTACCTCTTGTTGTTGTTTAAAGCGTTCTCTAGCTTTATATCGAGACTCTTCTGCCTTCAGGAGATTATATATCCTCATTTGCAAGACTTCATTATCTAATCCTGTAGATTCCTAAGCTATTATGGAAGAGGGTATCATGATATTGGGGGGTATAATGGCCTCTTTACCATACACAAGGGTATACGGAGACACTCATATCGAAGACTTAGGGGTGACTCTATCAGCCCAAAGGGCGTTTGGTAACACCGAGTGCCAACTCCTCTGATTTTCTATCACCGTCTTTTTTAAAATCCTAATTAGGTTCTTGTTTGTAGATTCAGCTAAGCCATTTCCCTGGGGATAGTAATTAGTAGAGTAATGCAACTTAATCCCTTTCTCATGAGCAAAAGCAGTTAATCTTATTGAGGAAAAGTAAGTAGCATTATCAAAAACTAAAGAAATTGGAACTCCAAACTTGGTCATAATATGGTCTTGCAAGAAGTCTATGACTGCATCCTCATTTATTTTGCGCAACGGGATGGCTTCGACCCAGCAAGTGAAGTAGTCAGTTGCCGTCAAAATATACTTGTGTTGTAGGGAATAATTCGGCTTTATCTCCCCAATGATATATAACCCCCATTGCTCAAAAGGCTCTGTTATCATCTCAGGCTTCAATGGTCCTGCTGCTTTAGCTTCTCTTCCACTACACCTTTGACAAATGTCACACTTTCTGACATGGGCGTGTGCATATTTGAAAAGCGTGGGCCAATAGTATCCGGCTCTGAGAATTTTATGAGCTGTAGTATCTCCGTAAAAATGTCCACCAGCAGGCCCATCATGCAAATCTGTCATTACCTTCTTCGCATCTTCTTTCTCTAAGCATCTAAGAAGAACTCCGTCGTAATTTTTTCTGAATAATATTCCTTCAATAATTTGATATGAGGCTGATTTAAGATGCAATTCTCTTCTTTGCTTAGAATTCCAATGTTCTGGTAACGATCATGTCTGAAGGTAATGCACAAGGTCTCGATACCAAGATTCTGGGGCTGTGAAAAGAGGACATACATCCATCAAATGTAATTCAACTTCATCTTCCCAGGCATGTTCTTCATTGTTTCCATTTTCAGTCATGAGCCTGCACAACCCTTGCCCTTTAACTATAGAAGCTAGCTTGAATTCGAGGTCATATTCTTGAAGATTTGTTACCCGATTGCCCCTTCTTTCTCCTAACTCCTTCTGTACGAAAAGAGACCTCACAGCTGGGTGTGGGATGATTACCTTGGTCCGGTTCTTTAGTATGTAGGCCCTGAATTGTTTCACCGCTTTAAAAACTACGTAAGCTTGTTTATCTATAGCCGGGTAATTCAATTCGGCCCCTTGCAGACCAGTGCTCATAAATGATATGGGGAATTCATCTCCCCCATCTTCCTTCTGAGTAAGCACAGCTTCTAGCGAATCATCAGATGCAAAAGTGTACAAAATAAAATCTTTATCAAAATCTGGGCTTTTGAGGGAGGGTGTGTGCACAACAGCGGTTTTAATCTTGCCAAATGCATTCTTCTCAACATCAGTCCACTTGAATTGTACACTTTGTTTCACCATTTGTTGCAAAGGTTTAACAATTTGAGCGAAATCTAGCACAAACCTTCGCACAAAGTTTATTGTCCCCATAAATGATTGCATGCCCTTTTTATTATGGGGCAAGGGAATATGTTAAATGGATTTGATCCTTTCTGGGTCTATGGAGATCCCCTTCTTTGAAACCACGTGACCCAGCCACTTACCTTTCGTAACAGCGAACACTCACTTATTGGGGTTTAGTGAGATACCATATTTTCGGCAGCGTTCAAAAATCTACTTTAGGTGAAACGCGTGTCCTTCTCTCTTCTTTGAGAATATCGTGATTTCATCGAGGTATACTACAGCACTGCGGCCAATAAAACCATGGAAATCTATGTCCATATCCCTCTGGAACATAGCTCCAGCGTTTATAAGTCCAAAGGGCATTCTTCTGTAAGCGAAAGTTCCTCACCTGATCCTGAATGTCGTTTTCAATCAGTCTTCTTCGGCTACTAACACCTGATTGTAGCCTGAGAATCCGTCTAATAAAGAGAATAGTTCAGAACCTGAAACCATTTGTAGTAGTTCCTCCATGGGTGGAACAGGATAATTGCCTTTATCTGAAGCGCGATTTAAGTTTCTGAAATCCACACATAACCTGATTTCTCCAGATTTCTTCCTCACTAGTACCAGATTTGAAACCCATTCCGAGTGTCTAATCTTAAAAATGATTCTAGCATCCAATAATTTCTTAAATTTGCTCTGGATTAGAGGTTCTAATTTTGGATGCATTTTTCTTAAAGGTTGCTGATAAGGTTTGACTCCAGATTTAATGGGGATAACATGCTGGATAATACTGGTGTCATATGTCTTCAAATCTTCATATGTCCAGGCAAAAACATCTTTATATTGATTAAAAAGAACGATGAACTTATTTCTTTCAGCTGGTGAACAACATTTTCCAAGATTCACATATTTAGGCTTCATCTCAATCCCCAAATTAATCAATTCAAACTGTAGAGATGAGCTATGAGTCTTCACGTTTACTGGTCTTCTAAATTTTTCATTTAAATCAAACATTCGTTCTAAAGTTCTGACTCCTTTAGGGATGAAATTATCAAATTTCAGCTCAGCCTGATGTTCTTCATCATCAATAATCACCCCTTTAAATGCCTCATCATTCGTTAAGCATTCTATAATCTGTTGATCGTCATCAAACACTCATAGGTTGGTAATCATATCCAGAACCGAGGGCCTGAAAAGCAATACAACAGAGCACTGATTATTAGAGGGCACAAGCCTAGCAGCTGATGTGGCCAACAAGTCAGCTGCTGCATTCTTAAGTCTTGGAATCGATACAATATTAAATGCGTTAAAACATTTGAGTAAATCCCATACCTCATTTTGATAAGCTTTTAAGTGAGGAGAAATGCAATGTATTTGATTCCGAATTTGTTTTACAATTATTTCAGAATCTCCAAACACTTTCAAATTACTTGCCTTTAATTCAATTGCTTTCCTTAAACCTTGAACCAACGCTTCATATTCAGTTGTGTTATTTGTACATTCAAACTCTAACCTACATGAAAGAAAATGTTTGTTCTTCTTGGGGTCAATCAGGACACAGTCGGCTCCTAACCCTTCTAACGTTTTAGATCCGTCAAAAAAAAGTGTCCAGAAATCGCTAACTACTGTGCGGGAATTTACATCTACTTCTACTGCTAAGTCTACTATTTTACAATCGATTTCATCAGCCTGTGAAAACCGAAGGAGATCAGGCTGAGCGTCTGATGTGTCGCTAGCTTCTTCTGCTTGGTAATTTCCTGGTTCTAACTCAATATAGTAATTTCCCAAAATAGAATCCATTGGTTCGTTTTTTTCTTCAAACTGAGTAACGTTGTGTTTCATATGGGGATCCCTCAAAATTTTAATTTGATTTGGGCTTCCTTTATACGGCAGCCACAGATGTGACCAGTTCGAGGCAAAATATATGTTTAGCTTTGCTGACCAGTCCCTTCTTAGAACAAGCCCATAAGCTTCTGGTATGTCAGCCACCACAATATCAATAACTTGACACACCTTATCATTCGAAGATAAGCGGACCAGAACATTCTCCATTTCCCCAATTACCTTCACATTCATTCTATCCAATTGAACAACCCTCCAGGTGGATGGTTTAGGCTGCCCATTTATCCTTTTGCAGATCGACAGCGGCATAACATTAACCAATGCCCCTGAGTCTACCAAGCAATTATGTACGTTGTGGCTAAAAATTTCAAAAGTGAGGAGAAACTGTGGATTCTTTCTCTTAGGCTTACCTCCTACGCTTGCTTCCCCAATTTCTTCTTCTTCCTTGGGTTGATTGTCGGTGGGCAGCCCCTCCTATGATGCTTCAAGTGCTTTCAAAAGATTTTCTTTCTGCTGCGGCACCTTGCACATTTCAAATAACGAGATGTTCACCCTTACCTTCTTTATATCTTCCACAATGTCATATTCCATCTTAGGTTCGGTGGGATTTGGTTTACCATTATTTATTTTTCCTTCATTGGGCTTGGTGAACACGTTAGTTTGTCTAGGATATTGACTGGTGATGGTAAATTCCAGAATTTCATTAGCTAAGGAGTTATTTTGAAATTTCTTAACATTCCTTTGAAGTCTTTTAATCTTTGGGAGCATGAGACTGATTTCTTTAGCCAACCCTTGGCTTCTTGTTGTTACATTTGTTTCCATGATGTCCTCGTGTCCCAAAACCTTTTCTTCCTCAGCTTCAAACAACGAAACACAGTCCCATAGAACCATGGTCTCATGATGTATTACTATCTTTCCTTTCTTCATCTTCATCTTCTGTTAATTTAGAATCCAACAGTTGATTCATAACCAACATCATTGAGTTTATCCATTGAGGACAATTCTTTTCAAAGTGGGGTTGTTGGTGGAAAGTGCAAAAATTGTCCATTCCTACCTCTGTTAAATTCATAGACGCCTGATTGTGCGGAGGGGGTTGGGATTGATTGTTATCTTCCTGTTTCTTGTAATAGGGCTTGTAGAACTTTTGGGCTTCCTTTTCCTTTTCCAAGTCTATGATTCTGTTAGAAATATTCTGCATCATTTTTTCCATTCCTTCAAAATCTAGTGACTGATCCTCCTTAGACTTGGTAAACAACAAAGCTTTCCTTCCCACACTTTTCTCTCCTGACCGTTTGGGATAATCTTCGATACTTTCCCTTTCAGCCTCTACTTTCTCCGCCTCCTCATAGGTCTCCACTAGAGTAGGCTTGGCCTTCATTTTGGAAAACATGGCCAACTCGGGTCCTAGAGCTGAGGTATAATATTCAATTAGGACTTTATCCGAAGGTTTGTCAGCTTCAAAAAAATTCTTAAGATAGGCTGCAAACCTTTGGGCGAAACTATGCACCTTCTCCTTTCTTTCTTTCTTTAAGGTGCATAGTCCTTTCATGAGAGTTGCATGAGTTTTTTGGGTCGCATACTTACTTCTAAAAATCCTCTCAAAGGTATCCCAATCAAGGATAGAATTTGCAGGCAAACCAAAGTACCACGATGCTGCAGCTCCTTTAAGGGTGTGTAGGAAAAGTCTGCAAACTACATCTTCATATTCCCCAGCCCTTAAACCTTCTATTGCCAAATAGAAACTTTGAAAGTGGTCGTCTACTAGTGTCTTCTCATTTGGGTCAAATTTGGGCAGCATCTTTTCAAAAGATTGAGGTAAATCATGCCAAGGAGGTGTTAGGTTTAAAGGTGATCTGGCTTTCCAGGCAGGTGGAGGATTCGGTGGGTTGGGTGGTTGATTTGTGTTTACGCTTGCCATGAGTCTGGGTGGAGAATGAGCTGGTGAGTGAATAGGGGTATGCACAGGGGAACCGTAAGGAGTATCTGGTCCTGCTTGATTCAAAGGTTGTACGACTTCCTGTAAGGCTGTTTCTACGAGTTCTTCCCAATCTTCAACCAACATTGAGTCTTCCAATATAGAACGATCTTTCCTTTTATATTCTCTTCTGGGCAATTCAGGGATAATCGGTAATCCTCCAATATTCTTTATGTATGCCCTAGTGTGTCTTCTCAGATCATTAACAACTTCGTTGTCGACAGAATACAAATGTTCTCTACCCCCCTTTTCAGGAATTGGATTATGAAACACACTACTTCCTGAACTGTTACTGGTGGAAAAGTCTTGGGAAAACGGGTTTCCTCGGCCAGCCATGCACCAGCGGCCCTCCTTCTAGCGCCAAAAACTGTTGAGGCTTGGAAATTTGCAGGTAGCAACAGCAAGGGATTATCCCCATTCAACGTTCCCAACTAGCCCGTGACTGTTTGGTGTGGGGAATTCGTTCAGTTTGCGGTCCGGCTACCGTAGGTCAAGTAACAAAAAATAAAAGGGTTTACCAGTTGCGGCCCAATCCACCGTATATATTTTTGTATTTTTTGACTTAAAGCATGATATGCATGTGCCTACCTATCATGCAAATTGATTAAGAATACAAGGAGCGTTCACAATGAGATGTGCAGGTTCCTACCTCTCGTCTTAAACTTCCTCACATCTAAATCACACACCATTAGAAAATAAATACTAACTACGCTATCTCTAGAGAGCTAGATATTAATTCATGAGTAATGCAATATTGTTCATATGTTACGGCAAATCGCAGATAGCTGTTCCTAGAACCAAACATACAAACATGAATAAAAGTATACATGAAAATACAGCTCATCAACAGTTAAAACTTCCATTACTCATAGTGGAAAACATCACAGAATATACTAGAGGACATTCAAGTAAGAACATAAGTTCAGAAAGTTAGAACGCTCTCACAGTTAATGAAACACAGTCGAAAACGAAATAGTTCCCCTTCAACATTGTTCATTTATCGCATTGAAACATTCCACATAGCACCTTCTCCAACAGGAAAAATTTGTAATTTCTTATTGTAAAAGGAAATAGTTCCTATTACAAACAATAGTTCACAAGTTTTTCCAGGGAAAAATCCCCTGTAAATTCTAACTTTCCTATATTTAAACCAAATCCGCTAACCGCTTGGGCTGCCCCAACCGTGTGACCTTTGGGATCCTCAAAACCGTCTAATATCCCCATTTGGTCTTTTCTGTGAGTACTCATGATTCACTTCATGCGTTACGTTTCAGAGTACTCAACAAAGTGGGATCTGCTTGGTAACTAACGGGTCTTTTCAGGCCTGGGCTTTTGTCACCATTGATTTTTCCTTGTCTTTCGTTTGTCCTCCTTGAGATCCCAATGGTTTCGGTACGAACTCTGCCTAACACTGCCCATCTCCCTTTCTGCTGCTTGTCTCCTAGCTACGCCTTCGCACAGTGGTAATCTGAAAAAGTCTCTTGAGTCCGTTTGCAATTAAACAGCATTTATCATTAGTTAGGATTGCATCTTTTCAATCAAACTACATCAACAAACCGACTAGTCATCAAAAAAGAGGCCCTGAAATGTACTCTCGTCGTGAAAATCTTAATAAGCACCAAAATCATTGTTGCCCATACAAGGGTTTAAAACTCACAAAAACGACGGGAAGAGCAAAACTTATCAGTGGCTTAAAACACCAAAATCGGCGTCTTAAAACACTAAAACATCGACCGGGTAGTCTCACTCACAGCCGCATCAGCGGATCTCAAACAGGCAACAGGATCCATGAGACCATTAAGTTTATCGGAGTCGGAAGAGCTAAACTCAAATTCTAGGTGGAAGAGTTCCCAGTCGGCAAGCGGAAAGACATCAACGTCGGACACTTAGTGCGTTACACAGCCGCAAGTGCGGAGGAGGAAAGACTACAACCTCTGATCCAAAAACAAAGCGACGAAGACCCGACAAAGCATCGGTGGGCGGAGCAGTTATATGGTGGATACCAAGTTCGTTTGGGAGCCGCAAGGGCTGAAGATAAACAAACTATAGCCTCCAATCCAAATCATAACTTTTGCTATGGCACAAGATCAACGTAAAACGCTAAGTGTTCGTAACAACTTAAGGTCTCGCAGCGGTCCAAAAAACTTGTTTCACTTCCAAAACAGCGACTTCACAAAGACCAAATACCCCGACTCAACTTCGACCAACCTCCTATAATATAAACAAGTCAAACGATACGACGTGACAAAAAAGAAGTCAAGATCCTCTTGCAGAATAATCATCGTTTGATTTCCGCAACGGAGGCTCCCTAAGGAAACATGGTTCCGATAAGTTGTTCAAATGACCTTTGAAACAGTGGTTAGCATGAGAAACATGCTTCCGAAAAGAAAACGCAGCTCAAAGGGCAGCAAACTAGACTCTAAATTTCGCAACCCATAGCAGTTTCAAACATAAGCAACTTTTTGAAACGCAGGAAGAGAGTAATCCTCGAAATAGTCCAAAATTAAAGCAAAAACAAAAAGAGTTCATAGATCCAAACGATTCTAGGCAATGCTAAAATTAACAAAGGGGTCCAAAATTTGAAAATTTGGGGAAACAGTTGCAGCTGCAAC
Organism: Pseudotsuga menziesii; assembly: GCA_001517045.1. Taxonomy (NCBI): domain Eukaryota; kingdom Viridiplantae; phylum Streptophyta; class Pinopsida; order Pinales; family Pinaceae; genus Pseudotsuga; species Pseudotsuga menziesii. The sequence continues at coordinate 54,954 of LPNX010933006.1, forward strand.
AGAATTAAATTCACCTAATTCAGACTGAAAATCAGCCGAAAAATTAAAACCGTCCCCTAATTAGATAGCTCCAAAAAAATGCCCTAACAAGTATCCAACCTATTCTTTTTGTATGACAAAAAAAAATGCCCTCGCAAGTATGCAGAACGATGCGATTGAGCAAAGGAATTTTATAAAATTTTGAACCACATCTTTCTATAACCCAGTATTCCACATCATCCAGATTCCTAGATTTGAATCAGAAACCCAGGGGTGGAATGAAGCGACCAATTTGGAGTAATTACTTGGAGGGTGTTTGCACTAGAGATTGTACAATTTGGAGTAATTACTTGGAGGGTGTTTGCACTAGAGTATGTACAATTTGGATTAATTACTTGGAGGGTGTTTTCACTAGAATTTGTACATAGATTACAAAGTGCAAAGTTGAGACAATCTTGAATGATTTTAGGTAGATGAGTGGGTTTCAGTTTGTATGGATTTATAAGGAATAATTAAAAGACTGTGTGTACACATTATATCAAGAACATAATCCTACCTACTTCAGAACTTAAAATTTATGAACAAAAATACTTTCTGTAAAGGAAAGCATAGTAAATGTCAGCCCATTCACAAGTATTATAAGGTAAAAAACTTTTATCAAAGAAGTCAGTCATGAATAAGATGGTCACACTGAACATTAACATTTACCATGATAATGAATAAAATAGGCTTATATCAAATATAATTCATTCCAAAATAGTCTTTATATTCATATAAAATATTAAAACATGCATGATACAGATGATGATGTCTTGTACCTTGATCTCCCAAAAATACATTTCCCAATGCCCTTTCTATCTTTTCTTTTCATATTTATACAAAATTTCTAAAATAGTAGCAGTTTTTAAGATCCAAACTTTAAGGATCGAATAGAGTAAAAATAGAAAACAAACGTTAGATCAACTACTTACTTCTTCGACTCATAACATAAAATCTACTACCTATACATATTTATCATTAATATTTTACAGATGTTGATGATGGTGAATCATCCTCAATATTCTAGAAACATGGCCTTCATCTTACGCCTAAACTATCCAACTGGATCTTGATTTGAATCAAAACACAAACAATCAGATATTTTTAGCTGCCTCTGCTAACATTGTAATCCCATCTAATTCCTGGGATCTCCTCTGCAACCGAGAATACTCTGCATCCATTGTCTAAACCTTCCTTTGGACTCCTTTATTTTGGCTAATAAGCTCTTAATTTTGTTGTTGAGTGAAATTATTTCTTCTTAGCACTTCTTTTGAGGTTGTTATTAGTTCTTGATAATTTGCATTGATTTCCACAAGATCTTCTCTCAACCTTTTATTTTGCATCATTAATTTATCATTTGAATCATTCAGGTATCCATTTTGATCCTTATAGTACTGTAATGATTTCTTAAGAACTTCAACTTTTGATAATGTCCCCGTGACTGTTTGATGTGCAAGGCTTTCTTGCTCTTCTAATTCTTCCATATTTGGGGACTTTGAACGCATCCCCATCTCACATTCAGATATTTTTTGTTTACCTTTATCTTTCTAACCTTCCTCGGGAAATTCTGAAACATACTCTAGTTCTTTTTCAATTTCCTCAAGGGTTTGATTTATTGTGTGATGTTCACTGGTTTGATCCACTCTGTGATGTTCTATATCTATAATTTGTGAGTCTTCATAATTAGAAGAATCTTCCACAACAATTATTGTGTCCTTTTGGAATTTGGAATCAAGAACAACATTCATATTCATCCTCAGTTTATTTTTGGGCCTTATCCATTTCCTCCAATTTCTTTCACGAATCTCTAAAACAGGAATATCTCTATTTTTGTACTGGAAGAAAATTCCTTAATCATACCACCTTTTTCTTCTGCATCCCAGGGAGTATCTGGAGCAGTGATCTCTTCCTTTTCAAATTCAAAGAACATCTTCTTATGTGTTTCTTTTTGCAAAGGTTCTGAAACAGGTTCATTATTAGCATTTAACTCATTCTCTGGTTGGTTATTTCCTTGTTCAACCTTCCTCTTCTGCCCTCTTGAACCCCTGGTTTTCTTCTCTACTTATTCACCATCAACCTATATCCTGCTATCATTTTGGGTTTTGGGTGTCTCTGGTTCAAAACCAAACCAAAACAAAAAGTGCTACTAAGATCTATCATGTTTCTTTAACTCAGTCATTATCAACAATTTGACTAGGCTGTGATGAAAAATAGAATGACTAGTGTGATCGAGAATATTTTTAACCCTTGTAACCATATTTTTCATGCTTTTAAACAAGTATTAGGGTCAACTTAAACCATATTTTCCATTTATATGCAAGAGAAACTTCAAATGATGCTTGAAAATTGTAGCAAATCGGCCTTCACAGGTGATGTAATGTTGCACAATGTTAAGTACATCTCTCCATTCCTTCTTGACATTAATTAGATGAATACCATTTCTCCAATCTAGCTTTCCATGACCATGCAATAGATACAGGCTTAAATCAACCTCGAATAAATGCTTCTTAAACCATCGCTCACCTTCGATGGATAAGCATGTTGCATCTGCAATTGTATCCTCACTTACTTTGAATCTTAGGGTTTGAAAAGTAATAGATGAATTTGTATAGTTCTTGACAAAATATTTAGTTACTTCCATATTATAACCACTGAGTCTTTCAAAGAAAGAAAACCATCCCACATCCTTCAACATTTTAGCACATTGAGGAAATTCTTTGGCCCATTTCAAATTCATTGGTTCGATCCTACAAATTTTACCATTGCTCTTCTTCATTCTAACAGCTAGCAAACCCTGCTAGGTCATATACCTCTATAATAACACGAATTCAAGTCTAAACATATTTTTCAATTGGAATAGCTAACCAAAACCAAGAAATCGGGTCACATTAAATGAGAAGGCGAGGATAAATGGAATCCAATTCATCGGGTTCAATGAACTTCATCATATCTGGAACAACTGGTACATGAGATCTATTAGTAATTATGAGTATACGCTCCTCCATTCAAAACACGCCCAATTCAGGACAAGTGGCAAACCCTCATTTCAAATTTTTGACAATCCAACAACGCCAACCCGCAAAATCAATATGTATTTCGTTGCTGGAATGTAATACGATAATCATAAGGCATAAAATTTTCACCATTGAGTTAAATTTTGTGTTTAACATAATATTAGTAAAGATCTTATGGAATAATTAATGAATATGAGCCATATTCAATCACATTTACCATAAAATGTATAAAGGGAATAATAAAATAACTAAGCAAACAATAGTTATAACCCAAGGAACATAACTACATTTTAGGAAAATGTGACCTTCTAAGAAAAACCTAAGGTAGAACTAGGATACAAATCCAGTGCTAACATCTGGCTTTGGATGGGGATAAAGCTCTCCTTGTGAGGCTTTAAGAACATATTGACCAAGTGCCTTCAAAATCTGAATTATACCCTCTGAAATTAAACTGAAACTGCAATTTTTGTGCTATCCATTGGGCTGGAGTCTTATTCCAAATCAAAACAAAATCCAAAAATGCAATGGTATATATAATGAAATATAATCTTCTATGATCTCAACATGTGTAGAAATGTTTCAAAACCGCTTGTTAATTGGGCCTGCAATTTATTCTCCTTCCAAGTTATGTAACACAAAAGTGTTATTTCTCAAACTTTTTATAATTTTAAAAGGTCCAATGTGGAGAACCTCCTGCAATAAACAATGAGAATGCACGATATAACAGGAATAATGGATCACCTAAAAGATTTTATTAATTGCAGGCCACTTCGAGGGGGTAACCTCCTTTGAGCAAGCTCAATACAAAATAACTCTTCGATGCGTTCATTAACCTCAACACATACTTATAAACTAAGTCTAATCTAAACAACTATTACCCCCCATGAATGTGGGATAATACAACATATTGATGGGACGACTTACAAATCATATGCGTCTAATAAAATATACTAACAAAATAAAGAGGAGGATTGACACGAGTTCTTAACATCCCCTCCCTCTTAAAAAAAATCTTTGTCCTCAAAGCTTTAGATGTGGAAACTATTGTTGAATCTGAAGGAGCGGTTCCCATATAGGATCCTCTGGTTGCATGTTGTGCCACTGAATTGAGACCTCTGTGATGGAGTGAGAGAGAAGCTGACAAGTGCGCTTATTGAGGATGGCCTCCAGATATGAAATGATGGATCCTTCATTATCCCATTCTGGTAAAACAACTTGTTCTCTGATGTTGGTGCCAATCACTTGTTGAATGCAAGAAGAAGGAGGAAGTGTCAATTTATAAGCAACAGACCCAATCTTCTGAAGAACTATATATGGACCAGAGATCTTTGGAGCGAGCGTTTGATTCCCTTTGAGTTCAGGATTGCTTATAAGGCTGCAGACGAAGAAAAACCATGTCACCGACTTGAAAAGTGCGCTCAGAACGGTGCTGATCGGCTTGGTGTTTCATGCGGGTTCTGGCCATGCGAAGATTGTACTGCAGAATGTGAAGAATCTGATGTCGGTTTCAAAGAACCATGTCAACTGCCTGGATTGATGGAATGCTGGGGGTGTATGGCAGGAGTAGTGGAGATGTGTGACCACAAACTACTTCATATGGAGTCATTTTAGATGTAGTATGGTAGGAAGTATTGTACCACCATTCAGCGAGAGGGAGCCACTTTGCCCACGGATGTTGTTCTTTAGAGGTGAAACAACAAAGATAAGTTTCCCAATAGTTGTTGATGAATTCATTCAGACCATCTATTGGTGGGTGATAAATTGAACTCATATTCAGTTTGGTGTCAGTAAGGAGAAAATGACTTGTGAAAGTTGCGTTGCGGTCTGAGACAATGGAAGAAAGGATTCCATGAAGAAGGAATATCTTGTCCATGAAAATTTGTGAGATTGAGGAGGTGGTATATGGAGGGCTGAGAGCAAAAAAATCATGATATTTGGAGAGCCGATCAACCACAACCAAGATTGCGGTCTTCACTCCATATTTAGGGAGCCCTTGAATGAAATCCATCGAAATATATGTCCAAATCCTTGTAGGGATTGGAAAAGGTTCGAGCAATCCGGAAAGGAGTGGAGTTTCACCCTGGTGGCGCTGACAAGGAGCACATTCAGAAACCATCTATTGAATTTCTCATTGCATTCCCTTCCAAAATAAGTGACATCGTTCCCTCTCATATGTTTTCATGAACCTAGAGTGCCCTGCCGATGGAGAAGCATGAATTTCATAAAAGATCGCATGTTTAAGATCTGTGCTATGGGGAAGCACCAGCCGACCCTTGTATGTCAGAGAAGATCCATCCCAAGAGGAATTTGGTACCACAGAAGGGTTACTGGCCAACGATTGGATGATTTCATATAATGAGGAGTCATTGACATAGCCTTGTTAAACAGAGTGTAACCAAGTTGGAATAGGCATAGCAATAGATGAAAGATAGACATGGGCATAAAATGTGCAGGAAAGAGTATCCACCACAAGATTGTCCTTAGCCTTCTTGTAATTGCTCTCATATTCATAACCCCTAAGTTTGATAACCCATTTCTGTTGTGTTGGGGATGAGACCCATTTTTCTAGGAAATATTTCAGACTCTGGTGACCAGTCTTGATGCAGAAAGGATTCCCTAAGAGGTATGTCTGCCACTTATGTACTGTGTGCAAAATAGTCATCATTTCCTTCTCATATGTAGAGGTGGCTAAATTCTTTCCAGAAAGGGATTTACTAGTGAATGCAATGGGATGTTCATCTTGAAAGAGGACAACACCAATTCCATTGCTGCAAGCATCACTCTCAAGAGTGAAGGGCTTGGAAAAATTAGGCATTTGAAGGCTGCATTGGAATGAAAGATCCAAGGGAGTAGTTGAGACTGCTGGAGGTTGCATCTGAAGGATCTTTTCCATGAAATGTGAACTGATGATAATGAGAGACCCTGGTTGTAAGCCATTGAATGGGTTTTTTTTTCCCATTGACTGAAAAATGCATCCACAGTTCAGCAAAACCCCATAAGATGGGTCCAAGTGTGTGTAACCATTGAGTACCCTAAATCAGAGCACAACCTCCCAAGGGTATGGAAAACATGTTAGAGCGTAAGTTATAATATTCAATAGATATACACACACAGCAGCACTTTCCTTTGCAAGGTAAGGTGCTCCCATTGACAACCATGACTTTAAAGCTGGAGCAAGGATGGACAAAACAATCAACTTGTTTAGAAATCTAAGGGTCAATGAAGTTATGGGTGCTACTAGAATCAATGAGTATTGTAAGAGAGATCTTCTTGAAGAAACCCTTGACCCGCATGGTTTGTGGGGCGGTGACGTCAGTAAATGCATGGAGAGATATCTCTAGGTGTTCATCGTGATAATGAGGGTCAATAGGCGGTTGCGGAATGTTGACCTGATCGTCTACTAGATCTTGAGCAGTGTCACAAATTTCAAGTGCAGTGTTAGGATATTTAGACACTTAGGAGTTAGTTAAGATCAACTTGTGTAATATATCCGTTAGGTAAAAGTGTGTTTCTTTAGTATGCATTAGTATGCATTTGTAAATATTCTAATCCGACGGTCACGAAATGTTCTAGACATAGAGTGATCCGACGGTTCAACTTCTCTTAGATCATACCTACCATTGATCCGTGGCTTAACACCCGATTGGTCTATGATCTCTATTTAAAGAGCATAGAGGGTCCTTGGCTAGTTGATCGATTATGAGAAGCTCATGTAACTTTCTTTCTTTTGCATAATAAATTGCTCCGAAGTAGCTATTTGGCCGGGGCCGTGGACTGTTTCCCTCTCGAGGGTTTTAACCACGTGACAAACATTGGTGTATTGATCTGTGATCTGTTTGTGTGAAGCGGCTATTCTTGGTGTTCGGTCCTTTGGGAGTACCCTGTGTACCCTAACATGCAGGTGGAGAAGCCACATCCAAGAAATAGGGCTTTTGTTCAGTACATTGATGTCCCCGAGTGAATTTATCATCACAATTATAACAAAGTCCTTTTTTCCCTACGTGCCTGCATCTTGGCTACAGACAAATGCTTGATAGGAGTGGTTCTATCAATAGGGGGGATTGGATGTCTCAATAGAGGAAATTTGGGGTCTAAAATGGGCCTCCTAAGGAAAATAATAGAATAATAGTTAAAATAATAAAATAACAGTGATTAATTTTGGAGAAAGAATGAAAAAAACTACTTTTTTGTTCGTATTTTCGACATATCTCCCTATGTTTTTACTCAAATTCCGAGCGGGAGAGCTCATTGGATATGGAATTTAATTCCACATCCAACGAGTACCCAGAGTGCATACTTTTGATAGACCCCGCTACCCCAAAAACAAGAAAACCTGAAAAAATGTGATGATGACATCATCATCATGTTTTTTCAGGTATTTCTTGTTTTTGGGGTAGCAGGGTCTATCAAAAGTATGTAGTGTGGGTACTCGTTGGATGCGGAATTAAATTCCACATCCAACAAGCTCTCCCGCTCGGAATTTGAGTAAAAACACAGGGATATATGTCGAAAATACGAACAAAAAAAGTAGTTTTCTTTTATGACAAATATGTCAATTCAATCATTATGGTTGACTCATTTTATTGAAATTCTATTGGTTCTTGAATTCCAACTCACAAACTTTATTGTTGGCGCTTTTTCTTATAAGGCCCATTTTAGACCCCAAATTTCCTCTAATGTTGGGGAACCATATTTATGAATGGAACAAAAGTGGATTTGGGGCGTTGCTGAGCCCTAATCTTGTCCTCCTCCAACTTAGCAAACCCTAGGATTTCCAATGATTGTGTTGGGACAGAACATTGTAACATCAAATCAGATTGTATCCTTAAGACCACTAATAAAACAACTCCTATAGAATGCATCAAAAAATCCTTCTGTGTGCTTGACTAATTTCTCAAATTATGTCTGATACTCTCTCACACTGCCAGTATGGCGAAGTTTGGTGAGTGCTCCTGTGAATTCATCAAAACCACTAGGGCCAAAGTGGTGCAAAAGGAGTTGGAAAAAATCTGTCCATTGGAGATCTTCATGATCCTAGATGTACCAACAAAACCATTGAAGGGATTCATGTTCCAAATGAAATGATGCAAGTGGGACTTTGGTGATATCAAAAGTGTTATGCATATTAAAGTATTGTTCTTCCTTGTGTATCCATCCAGTTGGATCATCACCATTGAAGCGAGGGAATTCAATCTTCGTCCCATGAAAGTTGTTGGAAGCAGAGAACTCTGTGTCTGCAGAAGACTGAGGTTGTTGTCAGTTGCTCATGGCTGAATGCTGAAGATGGAGGTCGAGAAATCTTTGATCCATATCTTTAAGTTTGGTCTTGAGGGTGACAAGTTCTTCTTCCATTTGTCTATTTGCTTATGTGCGGGTGACAACCATAAGCAATTTTTTTTTTCGGAAATGAGTAGAAAAACAAAAACAAAGAGGGTTTTAGAAAAGGAAAATTTTGAGTTGGGAAAAATGCGAGTGGGATGCATGCATGCACATTCATGTTGTTTAGCATATTTTTGTCATGGTTGTTTTCATCTCTTCCCTCCTCACCCTCCTTCTTTCAGGCGAGCTAGTTCCACGCTCTTTGATACCACATGGATAGCTCGTACATGGAAAAAAGAAATATTATTAGAGACCAGTGAAACTTTTGCTTTGATACTTTGTTGTATGCCTTCTTCTCTAGGATTTGGGTAGCCCGAGTAGAGTAGCTAGAGTAGATTAGCCCCATAATGGTGGATCGGTCTGGACGAGTTCAAGGAAGACTCCGTAAAATAAGAGTCATTCCCCTCGACCAAAAGAGGGGAATGACTCTTATTTTATGGAGTCTTCCTTGAACTCGTCCAGACCGATCCACTAGTACGGGGCTATTCTACTCGGGCTACCCAAATCCTAGAAAAAAGTCAATTCCCTTCAGACAAGCCATATCAGTATGATCCCTATTTTGTAGCCGTCTTGCTTCTGGCTTAAAGACTGACGACTAGAATTGGTGAATGGAGCCTGGCGAATAGGCCTATTCTTGTATGGGACAACTTCTTCTTGTGAGTTTTACAAGGCCATGTGGGACATGGTGGGGGATGACTTTTGTTATTTGGCCATGCCAACCAACCTTCCCTCTTATATTCCCAAATTTGAGGGACATGCTAGAGAATATCCTTCCAATCACATGTTTTCAAAGAGGGACAATGAAGCAAAATTCAGAAACGAACACTGCGGAAAAATTTGAAGGCAATTGGGTGAGAATTGAAGAAGTTATGACAAACCGTACAAAATAGAAAAATGTGGAATTTCAGGCTTTGGGAAGTGGACTTGGGATAGGGTCCTCAATGAATGAAATATGTAAAAAGGAATCATTTTCAAGGGAAATAGAGCTAAATCAAGGAAGATATGGCTAAAAAACAGAAATTTATACTCGTTTTTTTTTTAAGAAGAAGAAGAAGAAATTATATGTGGCGGTGCTAGAAAGCTGTGCTTTATCAACTTGAATTGGTATAAATGATCTGTGAGAATTATGGAATTCTGCGCGTTATCAACTGTAAATAGATATGGACCCCAGGTATATTCGGCTTCCTAATGGTTCAAAGGTAGTCACTTGGCCACCAAGGATGTCTCAGGACTGAGTATTGGGGCGGTACCCCTCACTTCACGGTGCAGGTAAAACTGCTAACCGCTTGGCCAAAAATGACAGATATTTGGTTTTCCTCATGGATGGGAATCTAGTCAATCTGGTGGGGGTCGTTGCCCTTTTCACTTGGCAAGTCCTCTCAATGGCCACCTACTTCGAGGTTCCTGTGGTACTCTTCACAATGAGTTTTAGGGTTATGCCCAAGTACTTCCCATAGTTAAGTGGATATGGTTTATTCCCTGATCCGAAAGAATAATACCGTAGTAAGAAGAAGAACTACTGCAATAATCACAGTGCCAGAAAAAATGTGGCAGAAATTTCACCTAATGCCCAAAAACCTGTAATTAGAGATACGGTTTTGAGACGAAAACTTTTAAAATGAGCATAACACAATCTATATTGCTCAAAATCGCTACTATAGCTTGTTTATGGAATTGGAACAACCACTCTACTTCTACCCATGAAATCGAATAGAAATCTGGGCACCCAGTTAAAAGATGTTCGCTCTACGATTTCTGCGGCCGTCACCAAAATTCTGAAAATTGCTGATTTTAAATCCGCGATATCTCCACTTTTAGAACTCCAAATAAGATGAATTATTTTTTGAAACTGCGTATTTTTGAAAGAGGAATTCAAATATGCAAATTTTTTCTCTTTAATTTGCATACAAAGTTTTAAAATGGATGTGAATTTCACCGCCCAATTTTGCCCCCTTTTTTTTCAAAAAAAAAAATTCCCACTTGTGCCAAGGAAAGTGCTCTGATACTAGATGTGGAGAACCTCCTACAATAAACAATGAGAATTCATGATATAACAAAAATAATGGATCACAGAAATTATTTTATTAATCATGGGCCACTTCGAGGGGGAAACCTCTTTTGAGCAAGCTCAATACAAAATAACTCTTTGATGCTTTCATTAGCGTCAACACATACTTATATACTAAGTCTAATCTAAACAACTATTACCCCCCATGAATGTGGGATAATGCAACATAATAACTAGACAACTTAACAACTATTAATTACTCCACATGAATGCGGGATAATACAACATATTGATGGGACAACTTACAAACCATATGTGTCCGGTAAAATATACTAACAAAATAAAGAGGAGGGTTGACACGGGTTCTTAACATCCAAGCCATAAATTATCAAATTTTCCATGCTTACATTTTTCATCTTTGTGTGCATCCCACGTGAGAAATGTATCACCAACTGAGAAAGTATATTTTTTTACTTTCCTATCAAAACTTTCTTCGACTTTTCTGTTATAAACCTCATCTTTTTCTACTAATGCTTCTATTTCGTGTTGCAGCTCAACTATCTGAAACATTATTCTCTTAACTTCATTCAATTCCTCTTCAATTTCCTGCAAAATCTTGATTACTGGAAAACTTGATTGAACAAGAAATACTACATCAACAACATAGACAAGCTGAAAAGGTGATGTTCCAATGGCTTTTTTGGTAGTCACCCTATCTTCCCAAAGAGCATATTTTAACATAGTATCCCAAGCCCTTTTATTTTGGAATAACATTTTTTTAATGTTGCTAACAATGCTTGTGTTAGTAGACTCTACTAATCCATTTCCTTGGGGGTAATAGGGTGTAGAGTGCTTCAATGTGATGTTATTCTTTTCACAAAAATTTATCATAGTTTTAGACTTAAAGGTTGGAGCATTGTTTTACCAATTTCCCTGAGCATCCAAATCTGCTTAAAATGTTTTCTTGAAGAAGTTAATGATGACTTTGTCTGTTGCTCTTCTTGTGGGAATTGCTTCCACCCACTTTGTAAAAATTTCAGTGTTGTTCAAATCCAATTATGTTGGCCATTGGAGGGAGGATGAATCTCACCAATAAAATCTAAACCTCATTGTTGGAATGGAGCATTAATTGCAATAGGCTTTAGGGGTAGATATTGAATCTTGTGTTTACCAACAAACTTTTGACATTCAATGCAAGATTTCACCTGATAATAAACATTTGTAAATATGGTAGGCAAAGTATCATTCTCTTAGAACCTTGAATGTTGTTTCTTTCTAGTATTTGTCACCTCCACACGCACCTCCATGTAATTCTGCAGTAACTGAATCAGCCTTAAATATGTCCAAGAATTTAAGCAACATACCACTAGAGCCTTTCCAATATAAAATTTGATTAATTAAAATATATTTCATGGCCTTGAGATTTAATTATCTATATTCACTCGTATTCATATTAGGAGGACACTGTAAATACAACAGGAAATAAAAGAATCTTACCATGCCATGGGGAATCAAGATATTTGTCATAAATTGTTGACACATATCTGTCTACAGGGGTTCACGCTCTATCAACAACCTTACCCCGGTGATTTCCCTGAGCACTGACCCACACAGGCTTTACCTTGCCCAGCAACACCTATGAAGTAGATGAAGTCTCACCCGAGATGTTCGAGGGAGAACTGTAGGAACCATGTTTCCACAGTAAGAAGGAGGGTTTGTGCATTGATTATATAACTATCCTGACATTAATTCAGAGATCAAACCAATATTTACTTGCACAAATTCATATCAGATCGCATCAACATATTCAGATTGCAGCAAGATAATTACTCATAAATAGATTGATCATCGTAACATGATTTACAACCCAAAAACATCACATCATTAAGAAAGAATAGTCACATTGTGGTATAGGTTCATTCACGTTTCATCATTCAACACAGGAACAAAAAAAGAGATAAAACACAGTAATTCCATCAACTTTCGTCATGTCATATTAATTTCGCATCACAATAGGGTTTCAAGACATATTCACAATTGCGACAAAACAAGGATTCGGTCTTCCACAAAACATAATTCCACATTCAGCATAAGATCCCAGATATCATAGCATAAGGATCATACTATTCCAAAAAACGATATCTCAACATTACATTCCTATCTCTATTTATAGGATTTCACCTTTTACAAAATGGCCCACTTTGATCAATTTCCTAACTAACTTGGACCAAAACTATGACCAGTTCCTACAAAATATGACCAAGCTGACTCTTTTTCGTCTTTCCTGCCTTGCGTGCCATCTTCCTCAAAACCTCCTGCCAACAAGCCCCCAACACAATCTTGTGGCTCTCCCTTGAGTCACGTCAACTGGAAATAGTGTAGCCACTTATTTTGATCTTGAAGTCCTCATATTGTTGCTTGACTTCTTCTACTTCTCCTTCATCATGTCACTGATCTCCATGCAGTCTACGACATCCTTTTCAAGTAGATGTTCGACAATATTCATAGTCACTTCTCTTTGACTTTCCTGCACCGCTCGAAGTGCAATAACTGCTTTCAGCGAAAGTTGCTCACCAATATCCTAAAACTCTTCAAGTTGATTTGTGTGTCACTGCTGCAACTCCTTTAACTCTATCACCTTTGTGACTTATGGAATTGGGGGCATTGCTTTAAGTGATGTCCGTAGTGCATCCAACTGTGATTTTGTTCCCTCAATTGTGTGTTCAGTTGTTCTAACCGTTCATCCTAAACCACGCTACCCCAAAATTGCATGGTGGAATCTATAAGCAGCTTGGCCTCTTTCTCAATATCCTCAAGTCACGTCGCAGCATCTTCAATGGCGCCCTTGTGCTCCATTGCTTTCTCTGGAGGTGTGTTTGGGTTCACTAGTGCCTACAATTCTTCAAGGTCACGCTTGAAGCCTGCAATGACTTTTCCTAGCTTCTGCGCTTTGGATTCTACGTCCATTTCCTCTGTTATCTCCGGGATTTTCTGACAGGCCAACGAAACTGCCTTCTCCAACCGTGCTTTTTCATCCAACAATCGCGCCTTCTCGACAACTAGATTGTCTTGCTACTTCTTCAAAATCTTGATCTTTTGATTCGTTTCCTCTTCTCGCTCCTGCGATTTCAGTAGGTGATCTCCAATGATATGCTAATGGTCGGCCAACTCCTGTGCTACCAACTTTTTTAACCACACCAAGGTGTGTGTTGATAACACATTCACGTCCAAGGCGATTGTTTAAAAATGCTGCAGTGAAGCATCAATGTACTCACTCTAGATTTCCAATACTCACGGTGGAATCAACACGATCCTAACCCGCTTCCCTGTACTGATCTTGCCCATCCGCTGCAACAAATTGGATTTGGGAACTCTCTCCAAGATAGCATTAATCAAAGATGTTAGTTGTGACTTTACCTCTGTAAATCCCTCCATCAACCGCTGCCTCAATTGAGTCTCAGTTGCATTCGTCATCACTGTCGTAGTCGCAATGATGTGTTTCACCTATTCATATTCCATTGGCGTTGTGTCGATGGCCTCTCCTTTTTCTTGACTTCTCTTTGTCATGGTCTCCTCATAATATTTTCGCTCCACTTCTAAATCTGTCAGAGTCTTTGATGATGATTCGTGTGACTCTTGATCACTTTCATAACGGTGCTTTATCCACCAGAGCATCGGCTGGAGGACTCGCTGTTGCATCTAATACTTCCTCTGGACTGAGCGGCTCCCTCCATGTCATAGGCCACTCAAACACTATTGTGTCCATCTTGGTATCAGTTAGCTTATACTGCATAGGTAACAATTGTTTCTCTGGGTCCCTTCGCGCTTGCACATGGATTGCATGTGGACCTATGGTGAATCTTATGATTCGTCTTTATTTCACCACCACTTCCTTAGATAACCATAGAATCTTGGAAGCTGTGACTTGCAGCGCATCCCAATACAACCAAAACTATATTGTGCAGTCCTGCTATCAGTCGAACTGGTTGAGATACCACAAGTTTTGATACCTGCCACCCTTTCATACTTTGGCCATCGTGACATCCATTCCCTGATAATGCTCAGGCTCCATCCATGCAACCAAGGAAATTAGAATTATCAGCCAGATGTATGTGAATGGTCGCTTCCCCTCTTGTGCCAACATGGCATCTTCAGTTAACCGGTTCATCAGAAACAGAGACCATTTCATTTTTACACCCTCGACACACAGCTCAACACATGCGATTACCCCTAAAGTACACTAGTTTGGCTGAATCTTTCACACCAACTTGATGGGCAAAATCTTTGTTGCAACCCAAACCACTTTATCATTAATTGTATCCATGACATATGCCTGTTTTTTGCAATCGAATCCATACTTATTTTTTAGCTTTCCAGCCAACCTCTTGTCATTATCTTTGCCGCAAAAGTACTACAAATCAGGCCCCTACATGGGAAACCCTGCGATCTACAATATCAATTCAACAATGACTGGCACCAACCGATCCAGCCATAGATATGCCCCATGAAAGCATGCCAGCAATTGCTTGGCGCATGATTTGGCCTCCACCAACCTACCAAACTGTGGCATATGGATGAGGCCTAAAAGCCTCGACTATTGTAATCCCACTACCCACTGCCAAGGGGTGCGCACCATTGGATCACTCTCCAACCCAGTCTTTTCTTGGAATAGATACATTGTTCACTTAGCATACTCCAGTAGATCGTGGTCTTCATACTTCATCCACATTAGTCACGGCACAATGTTGAAAGTGCACTTCATTCCCATTGGCAACATGGGCATATTTATCGAATACCTCTGGTTCTTTGTCAACTTTCGCTGCTTGGCAGTGGGCTTGCATGGTGGAACAAAGCCAAGGATGTTCGTAGTAGTCACCGCAGTCATCCCCGTGGAGCCCTCAGCTATGGTTTCTTCTTCCACCCTGGCCGACGTTCTCGTGCTTCTCTTCTTCTGTGTAGGTGACTTGGGTTGACTGGCCCCCCTCTTGTTCCACATAATTGGTGATGAGCCCACCGGCATGCTGGACACCTCTTCCTCAATTTGCACGCCAATTACTGTCAAACCTCTGGAACTCCCATTGTAAATATATTGCGGCATTGCATCACTTTGCATAGCTTACAACCACTCAACAATGCCCTACGATCACTCACTACGCTCTATATCCGACTCTACTCTTCAACCTTACTTAAATCTGTAATTCAATAATCACAATAGTGACTTCAAGCCACTCCCCACTGATTCTTATAGAGCGGGGTTGATCGTGTGAAATATTTTCTAATCATCACAACCAAATCCATCATTCATCACCTGAATCAACCGTCGATCTAACGGTCGGATATTCCATTAATGCACATCTTGTTTAATGGCACTGCCACTTAACTGGTTCAACTATTGCAATAACTGTCTGATTTGACTCGATCACGTCCCTACAGGCGTCACCACACTGCTTCCTAAATGCGACCTTGACACTTCTTCTTGTGCTGCTACTTTCTTCCAGTGCACCAACCTCCTCATTACCATCTCATGCAAAAAAAAAAAAAAATCACAATGCCTCAAGCATCGCGTTGCACCAGTCTCTCTCCATAGGGATTGAGTCGGCCTCCATTCATTAACTTAGGAAACATCGCAACATTAATTTGTTTCAATTGTACCGCACCTCCCTCAGTAATGAAATTGATAACATAAGGACCCAACCAGTGCATTTGCAACTTACCTGGATGTTTCGCAAACTTACTGTCATATAGTAGCACCATATCTCCTTGCTGAAAGTACTTGTTCTTGATGTGTCGATCATGTCAGGATTTATGTCTATCCTTCTCAACACATTGATGAAATCCTACGACGAACCAATCTTCCTATAGCTGCACCAAATAAGCTAGGTGTTCTTCCAATGCTCCTTGATCATCCATCCATGTCATTGCTGCGATGCACAAAATTGGAACAATATATTCCATTGGCATCACTGCCTCCTACCCATACACCAACTTGAATGGTGTCTTCCCTATCAACCTTTTTCAAGCAGTGTGATAAGCCCATAAGACTGCTGAAATCTTCAAATCCCAATCATCGCGGTTTGTGTTACAAACCTTTGTGAGCGCATGCTCCAACACCTTATTGAATGTTTCAACTGTCCCATTAGCTTGTGGATGATAAGGGGTGCTATCCTTTGTCAGCACACTGATGGTGCGATTGATGAAGTGGCTTCCCTAATCGATCATTAATATCTTTCGACAACCAAAGTGAGTGACAACACTGTCAAATAGAAACCTTGTTGCAGTAGCAGCAGTGCAATCTACCACTGGTGTGGCCTCTGTCCACCTTGCCAAGTAATCTGTCATTATGATGATATATCGTGCACTAGTTCTTTTTCATGGTGGGTTGATTGGTCCCACAAAATCCACTTCCCATTTATCAAATGGCTGCAGCATTACCTGAGGTACTAATGGCATCTCATCCCTTCGTGATAGCTTCCCCATTCTTTGGAAAACATCACAAGTCCTTTCATAGTCTTCTGCATCCCCATTGAGAGTTGGCCACCATATTCCTATGCATAGTACCTTCCTGTCAATTGCACGACCTCCATAGTGTCCACCTGCAACTCCCACATGTGCTTACCCCAATACCCTTTCCTGCTCATGCAGTAGGACACATCGCTGTAAGATCTCATCATGTCCCATCTTGTAGAGCTCTCTGATAATCAACTAAAAATTCACGGCCCGAACAACCAACTGCGTCTTCTGATTTGTAGTGAACGCCTTCGGTGCCATCCCTGTCACTAAAAACTGAACTATTTTCTCATAGTAGTCATCAACCATTCCAATACTGAATGGATGTGCATCGGGTAGTCCATCTTCGATGTTCATCAGTTCTTCATCTGTCTCGATTCGCGACAAATGGTTAGGTCCTGCATTCAAGCGACCTAGCTTTACAATGACCTCAAAATCAAACTCTTGGAAGAGGAGTAGCCAATGGCATATCTTCCCCCCAAACATAGGCCATCATGGTTAGTGAACATCTTGATATTCTTAGTTTCCTTTTGCCTTCCATCAATATATAACGTTGCTCCTTTATTTTGATCTTTGTCTTTAAGTTGTAAATAAATTGCTGACAACCCATATCTATGCATACTTTGTGTATATTGGACCAGGAGCATCCAATCTCCGTAGTTGTAAGAGGGTCCAACATACTCCATCAATTATGTAAATATTTTGTAACCGACATTTATGCCATCCATGCAAAACAACCCCAGTCCATGTAATGACGACGGTGAAATTCTATATATCCTCTCATTCACACAAAAATCTGTGTTCAATTGAGGAATATCCCTAGGTACCCATTGTTTCACTAGATGTTTGTATCTTAAGGGCACCTCGATGTCACCAATTGTATCATCATCATAGGAACATGACCCTCCTTCAGTGAGAAAAAATTCCATGCGTTTATTGAATTTTCTTCTGATCTTCTGAAATCTAGTTGATCTAGCCCTTGTAGACCTACTGGATGTCTCACTTCCCTCTAGGGATGATTTTAAGGAACCATACTTATTTAAGTGTATAAATGTTGGCGAATCTTACCAATTCTTAAAACAACAACTATAAAATGTTTGATGATAATTTTCAAAAAATATATTAATTTCCGAGGATTTTATATCGTTTATATAATAATTTGACAATCTTTAGGGTGAAAAAAAATTACCCCATCAAAATAGGACGAAACAGGGCTTCAAAAAATGCAAAATGGCAAATCTTTTTTTGGAGAAAAACATTTTTGGTTCTCTCTAACAAATACATGTTTGGCTCTACCTACACCATGACCGGAAAAACTTGGTAAATAAGAGAAAAATACCATCATGCTAAAACAACCTCCAACCAATACCAATTTTAAGCAAGAAAAGGAGGCACAAACCAAGATGGATAAATAAACAATATACTTAGTAAACAAATATCACCAACCAGCCCCATCAACCAAATCCTCACCAAAAACATTTTAATAGTCTGCAATCCATCGTTCAACAACAACAAACATTGCCAAAATAGTATACTTGGAAAGGATTGTTACATTGACAACCACAACAATTCCTATAAACACTAAAAGAAACCAACAACCTTGTGACATTGTGTGCTCAAATTGTCCACACAACTTTTCCAAAAAATATTACACTAACTAGCTCCACATTGAGCATACAACACTTTTGGATGATGAAACTATCATCTCTAATGGCATAGCCATCACCTAGATAAATATCCTACCTTATTAATTTCATCAACCTCAAATACTAATGTCAGTGACATGCAAGACAACATATTTCTTGTAAGTATTTCCCACTCTATCCGTCCATCACAAACCCTTCCCATGCTTGGGATCCCTTCTACCACAAACCCCTTGTCTTACACAATCTCATCCATACAAGAACACTATCTAGACATCAATTCCTTTGTTAATATCATGAACTATCAATCCACCTCACATCATCTTAACCTTTGGAATTCTATCAAGAAACCCTTTCAGTGCCCCATTGTAGGCATTCCTTAGTTACATTGTCACTAACTCCAATTGGCCCACTAGCTACACCTCCATGCATATAGTATTTTTTGGGGACTCTAAAACCCTTAACATTTGTTTGGAGTTGTAACACTTCCAAAACATTTCACACTTGGGTTGTTTAAACACTAAGAACAAAGCATCAAGTTTATTGTTGTAAGCCCCATTCCTCGTAACCAAATGGATCTTTCTAATTGATCTTGCTTTCCTTCAAACTCATAAAACTCAAGCTATAAGTTTCACTTAAAGGATCATTAGGTAGGTGGTAATTCAACCTTTTTTCGGACCTCCCTGACTAAGTGCAAAAAAGGTGCGCCTTTTCTTCTTCGGAAGTTAAGATAGTTCTTCTTTCATATGTTTTATACTTTTCAGGCCTCAGGAGACTAAATTGGACGAAAAAGGAACCCCCTGGAGTCTTCTTCGGAGTTTTCAGACTCTTTTAACATGAAAACACCAACGAGAATGTACTAGTTCAAGGTCATAAAATCCACGAATCAGTGACATTATCAAGCATTATTCTCTCCCCTCTTCAAGCTTGTCAAAAATGAAGAGAGATTTGAGTTGACTTTCCTGGACTTGTTAAAATTTAATAGGAAAGATAAGGAAGAAGTTTTATTTTTGGGTTACATATCATGGCAGCATGTCCTCCTTGAACATAGCACTCTTTGAACTTTCTGATACTCATGTCTCAGTGTACACTTTCAATTCAGGTATCACTTCGAGTTTCTTACTCCTCCACTTGTTCTTTATACATGGGGAATCTGATCATGTCTCCTACATGACATATAAGTCTATTTGTCCTATCTACAAAGTTAAAATCTGCCTTGGGTCATCTCTGTGTCGTGCTCATTGTTCAAGGAATTATCCCTGCATTTGATTATTATCCTGATTCCATCATTATCCTATATTAATATTACTTGTGTCTACCTTCCCTTATCCAGTTCCTAGTCACTCTTTTGATCTGTTGGAGGATCTATTGCCTTCCTTATCATAGCATGGTTTCTCATCAACACTTCCTGAAGACGAAGACATAGAGTTTTGATGATGGCACCTTAGGATCCACTATCATCATTGGTGAAATCCTTTTCCTCAGTTGTCAGTTTTCACCTATTGATTGACAATCTGATGAATCCTTTCCATGTTCGACTTCAACACATCTATTCACATGGCCTAGATTGTACTGGTTCCTTTGGATTTTGATGAAGACCTTAGGTTTTCAGCTATAACCTAAGTTGCACAAGATTTTGTTGTGTTCACCTACACGACTTCCATATTTTGAAGACTCATCATTATATATTGTGGCTTTGATCCACCTTTGTAATTTACGTGGTCTTGTACCTGTATCATATGATGTAATCAAATATTGTAAAGGAGCTAGTGTTCCAGTATACTGAACATGGCATCCTCAGATATGATTTTGCATATGACATTGATATGTATTTGTTTCAGGTACTTCCTCTGCTTCCTTGGACTTATGAGTTCTCCAAGATAAAGATTATAATGTATTTCGGCCAGCACTTCCCTCTGACCTCACACATTAGGGGGCATCTGTTATTAGTAAAAATGGCACTTCTCCGTCCGAGTGCTTACATTCATCATGTCAATACAAAAAAGGATAATTAGGATTGAAGTGGCCAAAACAATATAGATGTGCATGACCTTTGATGCATTATCCTCAAACCAGTTCTGACCACGGCTAACACATAGTGTCAAGAAACCTAAGCATGGACCCCATGCCGATGGTGTGGTTGGTTCAGTTAAATATCCCACTGTAGAATCTTTGGTAAAACAAATCCATGAGTTGTCCATTAAACAGTCTATAGCGGAGGCAGCACAGGATACCCCCTCATCCCAAAATGCAAATGTTTTTGCTCAATCCTCCCAAAAGGGCAATCAGCAGCCCAATGGGAAAAAGAAAATGGGGAAAAAGGTGAGGGAAACCAAAACAAGCTGAAACCCACAAATAATGCTGATTGGGGGGGGAAGAGAAGAAGAAGGTCAAATTTCCATGTAAGTTGTGCCAGGAATATCACCTAACCCATCAATGCCCTCTTATGGATCAAGCTCATAAGCTGATAAAAAATCAACAACCAGCTGTCCTAAAGCACCCATTTCCCCAAGGACAGAATGCAGCTTTGGTTTCTAACATAGCAGGGGGCACTTCTGATTCCATTGACCAAAACTATATCCACTTGGTTCGATCCCAGACCTTGCTCCAGAATAGAAACAAGAACTATGAGATGGAGGCTCCTGAGAAGGGTAAGTCTATAGGTGAAACATAGAACCCTCTCACAATTGAAAAACCTGTTGAAACTATGCCTAAGATACCAAAAGGTGTATTCAAGAAATCATTGCACAATCCTAATGCTAGGGCTGCAACCAATTACTCTGTAGTTGAAAATTTATCACAAACCCCTTGTGTGAAGTCAGCTTTGGAGGTGTTACAGAGTTGTCCCACTCAACGAGATGCACTCTTAGTAGCCTTAGGTAATATGGATTCATCGAGCCTCATGGCGAAGGTTAATTTTTCAGATGTAGAAATTCACCTTCTATATCATGTGGCTTTGTCGATAAATTTCATCCATGGCAGAAAAACGATTGGAAGGTTAGTTGTTGACGAAGGTGCTTCCATGTGTGTCATGTCCTTGTCTTGCTGGAAGGCTCTTGGATCTCCATAGCTAGTTCCATCGAACACCTACTTACTGCTTTTGAAGGAAGGTCATTTCATCCACATGGTATCATACCAGCTTTTGAGATAAAGTTGGCAAGGAAGGTAGTGTTTGTTGAATTATATGTGATTGATGCGTCGTTGGATTACAACTTGCTTCTATGGAGAAGTTGGAATTATTCCATATCTACAATTGCATCGATTGTTCTTCAGGTGGTAGTGTTTCCACACGAAGGGAAGTTGGTTACAATAGACCAACTCAGTTTCACTTAGAAGGGCCGCATGGAAACTAATGAGTCCAGCATGCCATTGGTTGATCAGGTCATCCCTGCTTAAAAGAGCTTAGGGGTTGGAATGTATTCATAATTAATGGGCACATTCGATATCCCAGCTGTTTGTGCCATAAATTGTTTCCAAGGCTAAAAGAAACAAGCCAACACAATCTCAAACAAAACTTGATAAAAGAACTAGGTTTAGGGTTTCTGGTATGTTTTATTGGTTGTAAACTTTGGGGATAAATAGGGAATACACTCATGAGAAAAATAATAACTGAATCATAAGAAAAGGAAGACAAAGATGCATAATATATAAAACATGATCCAGCAAAACACAATGTTGAAGTTCATTCATAAAAGACAAGCATCACCAACATATACACATAATCCAGTAATGAATATATCAGTTAAGCAACTAAACAAGCTGAACAATGAAGCCAACATAGAAATTGAAGGGTAAAAGTGTCATATATCTCATAATTTCATCATCAAATGCATACAAGAGTTTTGATACTTAACTCATGAACAAGTCTGAAGACCTCCTGAAGCTATCCCCAAAATCAAACCCTCCTAATGACCTTCTAATCTCTCTAAATAGTGTTTTTTACAAAATCAGTTAGCGGTCAAAAACCCTAACTTCCCTCAACCTATTCGATGGGATAAAGTAAAATTTGCAATATTACAAAATATAATATTTTCTAAAAATAGTAAACAACTAACTAATATGTTTCTCAAAAAGAGATAACACAAAACTGATTCAAAAACTAACTCATAAGTACTTTGTTGCCTCAGCTAGTAGAGCTATGCCATCTAATACTTGAGCTTTCTTATTAGCTCTCTTTTGTTCATCCTCCATGCCTGCTAGCCTTCTTGAAAGTTCTTCATTTTTCTGCTGTAAGTCTTTGACTGTCCTTTTCAACTCTGTGCATTGCAAGTCAGTAGCTCTTTTTCTCTTTAGAGCCTCTTTAGATACTGTTGTCAGCTCCTGAAAATGGTCATTGACATCCTGTAGATCTTCTCTAATCCTTCTGTTAGCCATCATCAGCCCATCATTTACCCCTTGCATGTAATTCATCTGCTGCTTGTACTGCTTAATAGTTTTCTGCAAGTTTTCTCTGTCAGAGTCAAATGGCTTGCCTGTTGTAGGATCTTGTTCATCATCAGGTATCCAAGGTATATCAAGTTTTTTGAAGATATCAGCATCTTCATTTAACAGGTCTAAGGAAACAGCCTCTTTAGCTTGTTGCTGCTCTAAAAGCTCATTCTTTATTTCAAAAAACATGGTAGACAGTTTTGGCTCAGGATGGCCTAACTCCTTTACTGACTGTGATGATCTTGTTGTTTTTACAAGAAGAGGAGATGAAGATTTGGCCATTGCTTTTTCCTTTCTCTTAATGTTTATTTTTCCAATTTCTGGCTCTTCATTTGAGGAAGCATCATCCAGGACAGTCACTTCCTGGATATTCAATTTAGGGTTCATCAGCTTCTTTGAATTTAACCTGAATTTATTCTTAGGCCTAGTTTTAGGCATCCATCCTGGTGTTAATTCCCCTAACATCTTTACAGTCCTTCCCTGATGCTTGACAGAAGAAAACTCCATCACTTCCATCTTATTCTTCTTCCTGTTAGGTTTGACTGTTTTGCTTCCTGAAGTGGAGAATTCTCTGCATGTTTCAGCCTTGAATTCAGTTTTAGCAATGGGCTGCTCCTCTTCTAATAAATATCCCTCATCATCTGACAAAATGGTGATGGGACTTCTCTACTGGGTCTGAAACTCATCTTTAGTTATAGAAACCTCTTCTATAACAGCAGCTTTAACTTCATTGGAAACTTCTGTTGGTACCATGTGCTGCACCAACTGCTTTTTGTCTTCTACAAATAGTGAGTATTGACCTTTAGTACCAGCTGAAAACACTTTGGGTTCACTGTCATCCTCCACATGCTCTGATGCTTTCTCAACTTTGACATCTTCCTTGTCTTCAAGTTTAGCTTTCTAGCCTAATTTTCTCATCAGTACCTTCCCTTTGTCTGCTTTCTTTTTCGGCTGCTGATCCTCTTGTTTGATTTGAAAGCCAGAACAAAAGATGAAAAAATCCCAGGTCTTTCCTTCATGT
Source organism: Pseudotsuga menziesii (assembly GCA_001517045.1). NCBI lineage: Eukaryota > Viridiplantae > Streptophyta > Pinopsida > Pinales > Pinaceae > Pseudotsuga > Pseudotsuga menziesii. Next base: position 78,972 of record LPNX010933006.1, read on the forward strand.
TGCAAAACAGTGCTAATAATCAACTTAATTAGCCCATGGTGAAAGATGGACTGAGAAGAATGGTCCATATGCCCTTTGACCCTATTAGACATCTTCTGCACGATTTTGAATAAAAAGAATGGAAGGCTCATCTTGGACACCCCCACCATATGCTGTAGAAATCTGAAGTGGTATCTAAAAACATAAGCATGCCTGCCCTCGCAAGTAATATAACTCTGCAAAATTATGATTGGTTCGACCCATTCCTTTATGAAATTTTGAATAAGGATGCCTTTACTCCAGTCTGGGGTGACATTTGGTAATAGATATCTCTGAGGATCAAAGGTAAAGGGCAGTTTCTTAAACCATAGTTCACCTTCATTCTTAATCCCTGTAGCTTCTGCAATCAGCTCCACTGTCAGCCTGAACTTAAGAGTGTCAAAGGTCACCATGTCATTTTTAAAGCATTGTGCAAACCTACAGGAAACTTCAGCATTATACCCATCTATTCTCTTGAAAAAATCCATCCAACCAGCCTGTTGGAATAGTTCAACACACCCAGGTAATTTTTCAATCCAACCTACATCAGTAGGCTCAGCTCTATTTATCTTACCACTCTTACCCATTTGTCTCCAAGGACTGAAAGCTGTATGGCTTCTAGGGTTTAATTGATGACCTGACAGGTGATGTTTCTTTTTCAAATCCCTCAGGTTTCACAAACAGCTCTCCTTAATATTCTCTGACTGTTCCTTTTGTTTTCTTAATACAGGCTGGGTTTTATCACAGGTATAAGAGACTTAGATCATTTGAAGTATTCCAAACTCCTCACTGCAACTGATGACTATCATTCAATTTAATTGTTCTAATGGCTATCCATCCCCAGCATGCATTCTTTCCCCTGTGTATTAATACCAAAATTAATCCTCAAACCCTTTTGGTATCACCTATCAACAATTTCTACACAGTAAGACTTTGCAAATATGATATCAATTATTAGCTTCTCAGGTTAACTGGAGACTGCTTGTCTGTTGGATGAGAAAAACAGAACAATCTGTAATCTATTCACATTATGCTCCCTGTAGCCTTAGTATCAAAAATGAAACTAGGTCTCCCTGTAATCTTAGCCATTCAACGCATTTGTCTCACTGTGTATAAGTATCAGATCTTTTTGTGAATTTAAGTACTATAACATACACAGTTTTCAACCCAGCCTCTTTCAAACTTCAACAAATGAATAGTTCAATATAGAGCTATTTTTCAGTGCTCCACTCAGCAGAGCATCTCAGAATGTCTTAGGCAATTATTTATTTGGCCGAAAATTCATTTAAAAGCACAATTTAACATTTCCCTCGATCAATTTTGATAGAACAAACCCCACCGAAAAAGCCCCAAATTTTCAGTTATATTGGCTTATCGTGGAATACCTTTTAATTGATCGACTGTAGATACTTTGAACCACTCTTCATGCTGTTTGAGTACCGACTTGAAAGATACAGGTGTCTTTCAGGGTCCAATTTAATTCCAGGTGTCAAGATGAAGAAGCCCTAGTTTTCTGTGCGACTATGAAAACCTCCACTAAGCTTTGCAACTACAATCTCCATGTTTTTAGGCAGGCACCATCATTCCATTAACTCCTCAGCTTTGAGAAAGAGATAAGAAGTAACTCTCCTCAGATTAAACTTGATTTAACCGACCATCTGTCGTGATAAGCTGCTTTATAATTCATGATGACCACGCTCTTCTTCACGATATGAAACCACCTATTCTCATGATGATTCCTGAGACAGCACGTAGCAAACTCTCCAAAACACGTGATTAGTCACTCATCATTTGAAAACATGCCAAATTTTTGCTAAAAAATCGGAGGAATTGAGAGTCGCGATATTCCTGTAGCGCTCTTTCGTTATTTTTTTCCACTTGCACTACAAGAATAAAATTAACGCTATTTTATCGTTGTTTTACAACTTTTTGTCATTTTGCATGAAGTTTAAAAGCTGTTTGAGTAATGACTATGCTTAGAATATGATTTGTGAGTCCATTATTTGATATAATGACTTTTAAAAACCCCTCCAAAATGTAAAGGATCAAAAAATAAAGCAAAAATATAAAGGACAAGTTCAAAATTTCACGTAACAACCAAAAATTCTCCTAAAAGAAGCAAATAATAAAACTAAAGCAAATGAGTAACTTGAAATAAAATGCAAATCAAACAAAATTTGAAGAAACAAATCACTGACTTAACACCAGCCACGATTAATTATTTATGTTCTACTAGTGTAGGGAATTCTATTGCAATGGTTGGTGATAGAACGGATCCTTGGGTCCTTCCTTCCCATCATGAGCCTGAAGTGCCCTTATCGATAGTGGAAGTAGCTTATCAAGCTATTGTTAATACCACTGCTGATCCTGTTTTGGTTCCTCCTACAGTCTCAGAGGAGCTGGAAGAAGCCTATTTGCCTTCTTAGGCAGAGAACTCTTTGTATACTGACAACTACTTAGACATGGTTTTGCATTCAAATGAAGCCATTTTGGAAGCCATGAGCGGGCGGGATAATATCTGCGAAGATCTTCATCATAGATCCTACTTTCTTCCAGAGTTAAGCAGGATTGAAAATCAAGAGTTCAATGTGAAACTGTTAGGTGATGCTGATATACCAATCAATCCTTTACCAAGGGAGGGAATCTTTACCGAGTGTTATCAACCCAAATGGCACTTCTTCGTCCAAGTGCCGACACTTCATATGTTGGCACACAAAAAGATACTTATGGATTGAAGGTTGCCTAAACACTATAGATGGGCATGACATGAGATGCATTCACTATCCACCTAGCTTGCCATTTTACCTTTTTATATGTTGATTGTTGTACGCGACTCTTTCCACGGAAACTCGCATACATACGCAACTATCTCCATAGCATATCACGTACTGTATGCGAGTATTGTCATTGCAACCCGTGTACAGATTTGTACGTGGGTTTCCCTTATAGCAACTCGTGTGTCATATGCGGGTTTCCAGTATCAATACTCGCGTACGCCTCCATTCGACATTAAAAATAATATAACATGATTAATGGATATTTGTTAATCCCTAATCATTAACTATCTTAACTGTCTCAACCTCCTCAACCTTCGAAACTGCTCTATTTCCCTAAGTATAAATAGACGCCTTGGGGAGGGAATTAATAAATCATACTTGGAGAGAAAAGTTATGCTAGTGGTATATCTTTAGAAGTCTTTAGAGCAGCAGAACTCAGAATCCTTTGGTTGCAAAGGAGTCCTTGTTTCAGGTGTTGGGTTGTACACTTATCTCATTCACTATTGTTAATAAAGAGAAACCTTCTTCCAACTTTGTGTTGAGTCTCTTTCATGTATCATGGTTTGATAAATATTTATAATTAAGCACTCTATATATTGTTTATCTAACTTGTCATATATAAATCTATAAGATTGTACTTGGAGGATTTTCTCTTTGCAGGTGAAGGAGGTGCATCCCTGAAACCTTTAGAGAGGAGCAGAGCGGGAGAAGACAAAGCTTGGATCAACCGTCGTTAATTGGGTGAGTCCATCATCTCTTCCTATTTCCTTTCTATACTTTAAAGCTGATTGTCTGCAAGTTTTAAGAGTAAGTTGGTAACCCCAGACCCTCAGTTATAAGGGTGTTTATTCCTGAAAAACACCAAGGGGAATATGGAAAACATTTCCGTTAGTATTCTTATCAACATCTTTGAGAACCCCAACGTTGTGGAAAATGTATATATTGGTGCAAGCTGCTCTCCGGAGGAGATTGCTATCTATACGGCCTTATTTAAGGAATTCCGCAACGTGTTTTCTTGGTCTTATGAGGAAATGCCAAGCATAGATCCATCGATATTCAAACATGAAATCTAAACCTATCCTAACACCAAACCAATTCGAAAAAAACATAGACCTGTCAATCCGTGTAAAGCGATAGTCGTTAAGGCTGAAGTTGAAAAGTTGTTGAAAGCTAGTTTTATTTACCCGATAGCTTTGACATAATGGGTATCCAACCCTATTCCTGTCGATAAAAAGAAAGGGATGATACGTGTTTGTACTAAATTTCGTGATTTAAACAAAGCCTATCCTAAGGATAACTACCCCACACCATTCATAGATCAAATAATTGATGCTTGTGCAAGGAGTGAAGTATTTTTGTTTATGGATGGTTTCTACGAGTATAATCAGATTCACATCAAGCTGGAAGACCAACATAAAATAGCTTTCATTTGTCCTTGGGGTACATTTGCGTACAAGAAAATTCCTTTTGGATTGAAAAATGTAGGGGCTACCTTTCAGCGGGCAATGAATTTTTCCTTTCATGACATTAATTCTACTATTGAACCCTACCTAGATGATCTGTGAGCGCATTCTCGTAAGAGGATCGATCACCCAAATCACTTGCGTTTAATTTTTGAATGATGCAGGCATTATAAAATACGCTTGAATCCCCACAAGTTTGTTTTTTGTGTCGATTCAGGCAGGCTGATTGTGTTCATTATTTCTAACAAAGGTATTCAGGTGGATCCTTTGAAAGTTGAGGCCATTGTAAATTTTCCTCCTCCTCGTCCCATCAAGAAACTTCAGAGCCTGTAAGGAAAGTCTAACTTTCTTCAATTTTTTATCGTGAATTATGCCAAGATCACCAAATGTTTCAAGCCATGTTGAAGCAGGACACCCCATTTGTATGGGATGAAACTGCACAATTTGTGTTTGAGGCATTAAAGAAAACTTTGTTGTCGGCACCTTTATTGTGACCACCAGATTAATCTCGTGATTTTATATTGTATCTGGCCACATCCAAGTCGACCATTGGGGTAGTGCTAGTCCAGGAGGATGACAAGCTCCAAGAACATGTCATCTACTATCTTAGTCATGCTTTAGTTGACCCTAAACTTAGGTACTCCCACGTCGAATAATTTGTGTTAGCAGCTGTGTATGTTGCTCAGAGGTTACGTCACTGCATCTTACTAAGGACTATGACAGCTGTGTATGTTGTTCTAGTATGTTTTGTCCCGACACATAGTTGGAGGAAAATTCAACAAGTGGATAGTCATTCTCCAGTAGTTTGACTTGGATTTTCAATCCGCCAAATCCAAAAAATCCTTGGTTTTTGGAGAACTTATTGCAGAATTTCCTATTGAAGAAGTTGTAGCCATTGAAGAAGACTCATTCCCAGATGAGCACATTTTCTTGATTTCCACCTTTGACCCTTGGTAAGGAGATATACTCATCTATCTCGAGACTCTTAAGTGTCCTACAACCTTTTCGCGGGAAGAATGACGCAAGTTACGCACACATATGAAAAGCTACCTCATTATTGGAGATACTTTATATCGTAGAGGAGTAGACTTTGTTTTGTGTTTGTGCCTCACCCACAAAGAAGCTAAGATTGTCCTAAATGATGTCCATAGCGGAGCATGTGGGGGTCATTTATCTGGGTTAGAAACGACCCAGAAGATCTTACGTGTCGGTTATTTCTGGCCCACAATCTTTAAAGATTGTGTGGAAGCCATGAATCGATGTCATCCTTGTCAGCTTTACACTAGAAAGATGCGGTTGCATCCTACTCCATTATCTCCCATCATCACAGTGGGCCCCTTCACCAAGTGGGGGATAGATTACGTGACGTGCAACCCAGCTTCAGTTGGGGGGCACAAATACATCATTATCTCTGTAGATTACTCCATGAAGTGGGCAGAGGCAATGCCCACCTATAAGGTTGATGGGGAAACTGCATCTTTTTTCATTTTTAACCAGATTATCACACATTTTGGTATTCATAAGAAGATTGTCACTGACCATGGCAGTCACTTCCAAAATAGCATGATGACTGAATTGGATACTATGCTAGGGTTTAAACAATAACATTCATCTTCTTTTTACCCACAAGCAAATGGTCAAGTTGAGGCAGTCAATAAAACCTTGAAGACTATTCTCAAGCGTACTATTAATGTAGCCCGGTCATATTGGCACAACATGTTGTATCATGCACTTTGGGCTTATCGAACCAATGTAAAAACTTCCACGGGGTTCTCTCCTTTCCAACTTGTTCATAGGGTGGAAGCAGTAACTCTGGTTGAATGCAAAATCCCATCTTTGAAGATTGTCATTCATGCGTTACCTGATATGACTGAGCTAGAAGAGCATTTGCTACACTTAGAACATCTAGATGAACTACGTAGAGATGCGCTAACTGCAAACGAGGCTCATAAGAATAGGGTGAAAAATCAATATGATAAATCGCTCAAACCTAGGATTTTTTTTTAAGGGGGGCTTGTCTTGCTCTAGGACCAAGACAAAGAACCCCTGGGGGAAGGGAAATTCATGTCTATGTGGTTAGGACCCTATGTCTTGTCAAAAGCACTGAAGAAAGGGCAATATGAATTAACTAATTTTGAAGGGAATAAGCTACCTGAGCATAGAAATGGGCTCTACCTAAAGAAGCACTATGCTTAGGCTTAGCACTTTTTCTTGTATTTTTATTATATGAACTTTATGTACAATAGATAGCCAGTTCATGTTCTTACCATCTGTTGGTTGTTACAAATGTCTTCTGAGTGGTTCATAGGTTTTGCAGATGGCGCTAGTTGTCACACTTGCAACCTAGCTTCAGCCGCATGGGTTATTTACTCACCCTCAGGACAGCTAGTTACCTTTGGAGGCGCTTCCCTAGGTATTGCTACCAATAATGTGGCTAGATACAGTTGTCATTGAGCTTTTATGTGATGTCGGGTCACGTGGCATCACTCAGTTGAAAGTTAGACTTGATTCTCAAATGGTGGTTTCCCATTTCAATCGAGCTTATCAGGTGCAAAACCCTATTTTATTATGTCAGTTTCTGCATTAGGTTATTGGAAAGAAATATTGATTTTATCAAATTTAATCATATTCCAAGAAATCAAAATTCACTAATTGATGCATATGTGAATTATATATTGGATTGGCACTTAACACATATTTCATAAAAAAATATACAACAGACACATTGTAAAACACATGTAAATAAAGTGGAAAATATATATATGTGTGTGTGTGTGTGTGAATATAGGTCAATTTCTTGACCCTCAGATCCAGTCATAGTTGTATAAATATACAAAAATGTACAAAAATTGGAACGTAATCCATAAAATGCTCCTAGGTCTAATCATGACCACCTTGCTCAACATGACCACCCTGGTCATCTTGACCACCCTTGTCACCCTTACCACCATGGTCACCCTAGTCATCCTAGTCATCGTGTTCCCGAGCCTCCTCAGCTTCCTCAGCTGTAGCAGCCTCCACGACCTCTATGTAAACAAGTACCGCCCTGGCTACCCTCCTCATAAGGCATATCCAGGTGGGTGGAATACCAACTACTAGTTCCTGGATAATGGCAGGAATCTGCTCAATGCATAAAGTAGGGACTCTTTGGGTAATCCTGGCCAACTTCCCCTCAAGAACCCTGATCAAACCCCGATCCTCTCCTGCCACTAGTCGTACATACATACCATACATATGAGGATTCCCTTCAGGGCGGACTGGTCCAATATCTACATTTTAAACATTAAAAGGATTAAAAACTCTTATACATATGTATATATCTCTATGATTAAAAATTCATAAAAAATTTTAAAAATAGCAAAAACCAAAATACTTTATGCTCCCCATGCTCCTCCAGGAGGGAGGACAAGGTCATTGTCACCCCGAAAATCCATCCCAGCATATGGAAAATTTTCCAGTGTTGGTAGCTGCAGTCCCCACCATAAGTAGAATTCATCATCGTAGACACTTTGAACCGATCCACCATTGCCTTGGTGAAGAAAATTTATCCCCACCTACTCAATCTAGGATGACGGGGAGAGAAAGCTAGTAGAGGTACTGCAGGGCTGAGGGTGGGCACTCTCTTAAAGAAAAAGGCCACCAATATACTAGAATAGCCAAATTCATTTCGTCGGCCTCTCTTACAGTCAGAGAGTTGCTTCTTCATTATCGGGATTATTCCTGAGCACCAGTCAAATACAGCTCCCTGTAGGCACTTTGCAGCAATTCTCATTTGGTTCCAAGTTGCAAGATGGAGTGATGACGATCTTGCAACCCTCACTATTGTGCTTACCAACACCTGTAATGGCACACTACGAATATGTGAAATATGGAAGCAAGTTCCCCTTTTCTAAGTGCCAGGCATGCAGTAAGGGTTGATATAGTCCTAAACACTTAGAAGGTCACTACCCCTGTCAGTACCTTCCAAGTTGACAGGTGCTCCCTGTTGTGACAAACCCACAATGAAACAGATGTCTTCCAATGCAATTTCTAGAATCTCACCTTGTAGGTCAAATGCACCTAGATCATGATCCTAGTATTTAATATAAAACTCCAGCAAACAGACATTGGATCGCATACGTGAGGTACAAAATAACTTTAGCAACCCACTTTGCCACAATGCCTGCATCGCGGGGGCACTTCGGAGTGCATCTTGGTCCATAGTTTCATGTTCCCTCTCCCTCCACTCTAACACCATGTTTTAGTGTGTCCATAAATCCACCATCAAACATTAAAATTCATTAAAAAACTTTGATTTTGGCCCTAGGTATACTTTTTCTATGTTGCGCAGTATACACGACTGTCCTTTGGACATGTCGCGTATCATATGTGGGTTTCCTTCAGGAAATTCACGTATAAAATGTGTGTACACGACTGCGTAATTTGCATACCCGCATATACAGCATGACCCCTTTAAAATTGGCTTAAAACATTCAAATTTTGCATAAAACTAAAAATTTGAATGGATGAAATGGAAGAGTATGAAGAGCTGACTTACCTGGCACTTGCGGATTTGAAAATCATCCACTGGTTTGTCCACTTCGAGCGATTGAAGTCAAAGGTAAAAATTGCCGATATTGGGTAAAAATATGAAATGGTGATTTTGATTTCTATGTTTGAACTATTTATAGAAATAATTTCAAAATTTGGGTTTTTTAGCCTATAGTTTTAATTTCTATTAAGAATCAAACTAATACCATGTCATGTTTACCTAATGAAACAGGTCCAAGGTTACTCAAAGTTGTTATTCACTCATATAGGATAGGATTTTGGTCATTTGTATGCATTTTTTAATTTATACCTAATCCGCCTTAACCCTAGGATCACTACTTTGACACTGGACTATGGTTTTTAACCATTTTTACCTTGTCTATACCATTTTTCTTCCATAGATAGGGATTTCCTTCCATGAGTACCCTAGTTTAGAACAAATTATTGTCTTTTGGTACTCATGCCACAATTGTCGTAGTTTCAGGGGAGCCTTCTTACCTATTTCTCACGCTAAATTGAGCCTCATATTGGTCTCTTTTTACAAGCTATCCCATTTATAAGGCTCCTCACCCTTATGGAGTTTCTTTAGGCCCAATTCTAACACCTAAAAATAGTCTTGACTGCCAAGTAAACTTGTCCATTCAGGCTCGTTAAGACTATGTGAATGGGCATCCACATTGGTGGTAGGTTATCACTTTCTCAGACCATGTGGAATAACATGAGAAAGGATCGCTCTCTTTTCTACCGAATTGAAAAGAGTATTCTCTGGCATAGGTTTATCACTTTTCTGGACCTAAGGGACTAAATTTTACGGAAAAGGAGTGCTCGGTATGAGCTTAGTTTTCTCTTTTTTGTGCTCTGGACCTAAACATGAAAAATATTCTTAGTGTACTTTATGTCCTTTTCATGCTCAATAAACACTAAGAACAAGCCATAGAGTTTACTATTGTAATCCCCATTCCTCGTAACCAAATGCATCTTTTTGAATGATCTTGATTTCCTTCACACTCGTAAAACTCAAGCTATAAGCTGCTCTCGAAGGAGAGTTGGGTAGGTGGTAATTTAACCTTTTTTGGACCTCCTTAACTAAGTACGAAAAAAGTTGTGCCTTTTCTTCTTCGGAAGTTAAGAGAGTTCTTCTTTGGTATGTTTTATACTTTTCCGACCTCAGGAGACTAAATTGGACCAAAAGGAACCCCCTAGAATCTTCTTCGAAGTTTTCAGACTCTCTAAACATGAAAACACCAACAAGGATGTACTAGTTCGGGCTCGTAAAATCCACGAATCAGTGACATTATCAAGCATTATTCTTTCCCCTCTTCAAGCTTGTCAAAAATGAAGAGAGATCTGAGTTGACTTTCCTGGACTCGTTAAAATTTAATAGGAAATATAAGGAAGAAAATTTCTTTTTGGGTTACAGATGGTGGAAGCATGTCCTTCTTGAACATAGCACTCTCTGAACTTTCTGATACTCATGTTTTAGTGTACACTTTCAGTTCAACTATCACTTCGATTTTCTTACTCCACTTGTTATTTATACATGGGGAATCTATTCATGTCTCCTACATGACAGATAAGTCTAGTTGTCTTATCTACAAATTTAAAAGCTGCCTTAGGTCATCTTTGTGTCGTGCTCAATGTTCAAGGATTTATACCTGCATCTGATTACTATCCTGATTCCATCATTATCCTATCTGAATATTACTTGTGTCTACCTTCCCTTATCCAGTTCCTAGTCACTCTTGTGATTTGTTGGAGGATCTATTGCCTTCCTTATCACAACATGGTTTCTCATTAGCACTTCCTGAAGATGAAGACCCAGAGTTTTGACGATGATACCTTAGGATTCACTATCATCATTGGTGAACTCATTTTCCTTAGTTGTCAGTTTTCACCTATTGATTGACAATCTGATGAATCCTTTCCATGTTCAACTTCAACACATCTATTCACATGGCTTGGATTGTACTAGTTCCTTTGGATTTTGACGAAGACCTTAGGTTTTCAGCTATAACCTAAGTTGCGCAAGATCTTGTTGTGTTCACCTACACAGCTTCCATATCTTGAAGACTCGTCATTGTATATTGTGGCTTCAATCCACCTTTGTAATATACATGGTCTTGTACCTGTATCATATGATGTAATCAAATATTGTAAAGGAGCTAGTGTTCCAGTATATTGAACATGGAATCCTCAGATATGATTTTGTATATGACATTGACATGTATTTGTTTCAAGTACTTCCTCTGCTTCCTTGGACTTCTAAGTTCTCCAAGATAAATATTATAATGTATTTTTGTCATCACTTCCCTCTAACCTCACACATTAGGGGGCATATGTTATCAGTCAAAATGAAACTTCTCCGTCCGAGTGTTGACATTCATCATGTCAGTGCACAAAAGGACAATTAGGATTTAAGTGGCCAAAACACTATAGATGTGCATGACCTTTGATGCATCATCCTCAAACCAGCCTTATATATTTTTATTCTGAGTTTTGGGTTGCATACACGACTATGTGCATTGAAACTCGCGTGTCATACGTGAGTATGTGCATTGCAACCCGCATATACCTTGCATACACGAGTTCCCTTTGAGAAACTCGCATATCATACGTGCCTTGTCTATATTAATACTCTCTTATACCTTAATTCGACCTTAAAAAATATAAATTATGATTAGAGGAGATTAATTGGGCCCTAATCCATAACTATCCCAGCTGTCTCAACCATCCTAACCTTCAAAACCTATCTATTTCCCAAAGTATAAATAGAGGCCTTGGGATGGGGCTAATCAATTAATTTTTGGAGAGAAAAGTTATGCTGGTGGTATACCTTCAAATTCTTCGAGCAGTAGAACTCGGAGTCCTCGGTTGTAGAGGAGTCCTTGTGTCAAAATCTGGGTTGTATTCTTACCTATTCACCATTTGTTAATAAAGAGAATTCTTCTTCCAATCTTGTATTGTGCTTGTCTCATGTATATTGGTTTAATGAATATGTTCAATGATGTTATTAATATGCTTTTCATCTAACCTCTGATTTATATATATATGAGATATTGCTTGAATAATTGGCTCTTTTCACGTGAAGAGAATCATCCCTAGAAGCTTTGGAGAGGATTGGAGCGAGAGAAGACCAAGCTTGGATCAACCGTCATAAACCAGGTAAGCCAAGATATCTTCCTATTCTCATTCCAGTTTCTATAAAAGTTGATTGTCTGCAAGTCTAATAGTAAGTTGGTAACCCCATACCCTAAGTTATAAGGGTGAAATGTCCTAAACAACAATTGTCACTAACTCCAAATGGCCTGCTAGCTACACCTCCATGGGTATAGTATTTTTTGGGGACTCTATAACCCTTTAACATTTGTCTGGAATTGTAACACTGCCAAAACATTTCACACTTGGGTTGTATTTAGGTGTCATGATATTTTTAGTTTTCCTTTACATTGGAAAGGTGTTGTGTTTGGGGACAAATGGATTATTCAACAAGTAGGCCACTTCTCGTGAGAAAAACATTTTGCTTAGTTTGGAATTTTGTATTTATATTAGACTAGGCTATCCAATTTTATATCTAGATGGCCATTTTTACAAAATATGGTACTCTTCAAGTCAGCACTAGTATTGATAACAATGATTTAAACATCACCGATGGTGTTGCCTCTAAGTAAGGAACCCATTTTCTGCAGATGGATTTACATTGTACAAGACAAAATACAAAGTAGCTAGTTCACTATACAAAAATATGGAGAGGTTGGTTCCAAAGGATTTTGCATAGAAAAAATGAGTGGACAAAGAGAAGACCCTTGTCATTAAAACAAATCTGGTCACAATTAGATTGGATCTATTCATGGTAGCTTAGCTTGCTTGGAAATGTTATCAAATGGATGTAAAGAGTGCCTACCTTCATGGATATTTAGGAGGAGGTGTATGTGTATCAAGCTTCAGCTATCATCGGTCTTTCTAGGTATCTGTGTCAGATATCATACAACGATGATGATGATGATGATGAAGTAGATGAAGATCATGATGAAGATGGTGATGACGATGATGATGAAGATGACGAGGATGATGACAATGATGATGATGAAGATGGTGATAACAATGAATATGACAATGATGATGATGATGATGATGACGACGAAGATGATGATGAAGATGATGATAATGATGATGATTATGAAGATGACGATGATGATGATGACGATGCTGACGAAGATGATGACGAAGATGATGATGAAGATGATGATGATGATGATGATGAAGATGAAGATGATGATGAATATGGTGATCACGATGTTGATTTCTATGAAATGATGAAGATGATGATGATGGTGATGATGATGTTAGTTGTATGGATGACGACGATGATGATGATGATGATTGAGTCTGATGATGATTGATGATCATGATTGATGATCATGATGATGATTGATGATTGATGATGATGATGATGATGATGATTGATGCCAAATTTCAGACCAAGCCGACACATATTTAAAAAATTTCAATGTTGTCCCCACGTAGCACATTAATTAATATATAGGTATGGCTTGTGTTGCTCTAATTGCTAGTGTCAGCCATGTTTGATGATGAATATGACGATGATGATGACGATGACAATGATGATGATGATGACGATGACGATGACAACGATGATGATGGTAATGATGATGATGAATATGATGATGATGAAGATGATGATGATGATGATGATGATGATGATGATGAATATGGTGATGATGATGATGATGATGATGATGATGATGATGATGAAGAAGATGTTGATGAGGAAGATGGTGATGATGAAGATGATGATGAAGAATTAAACGAGCTCGCCAAAACACCGACGCCAAATGATGTTGGTCTTTCTAGATATCTACATTGGATATCATACAACGATGATGATGATGATGATGATGAAGATGATGATGAAGATCATGGTGACGACAACGATGATGGTCATGATCATGATGATGATTAAGATGGCGATGATGACGATGATTATGATGACGATGAATATGGTGATGATGAAGATGATGATCATGATGGTGATGACAAAGATGATGATGAAGATGTTGATCATTATGTTGATGTCCTATGAAATGATGATGATGATGATGATGATGACGATGATGATGATGATGATGTTAGTTATGATGAAGATGATGATGGTGATGATGATGACAATGTTTGAGTCTAGAAACCCTCCCACGCCATCAATGCATGTGTCTATTCTAACCATGCCAAATTTCAGACCAAGCCGACACATATTTTAAAAAAATCAATGTTGGCCCCACGTAGCACATTAATTAATCTATAGGTATGGTTTTTGTTGCTCTAATTATTATTTTAAATCATGTTTGAGTCTAGAAATCCTCACACATTGTCAATGCTTGTGTCAGGTCTAACCATGCAAAATTTTAGTCCAAGGCAAATTTAAACGTACCAATAAAATTCAATGTTTCTATCGCAATATTAAATCAAAATATATAGAGTGGATATATTACTGTATACCTCATACACTTCAATGGACTTCATCATCTTCTTCATCCAAGTCATCATCTGTATCATCCGATCCAGATTCAACATTTTAAGTATTGGCCATATCATCGTCATCATCTATGTCAATTACGATCATCATGTCATCGTCGATATCATCTTCATGGACATTGTCTGCTACATCATCTGATTCAACTGATTATTCAACATCTTCTTCTGCAACATGATCTTCTTGTCATTTTTTCAACATTAAGCTACCATTATTAGGATCTTTAACTAACAGAATAACAAGTACAGCAATCAAACACAAGATACAATGAACACGGTGTTTTTCCTCGGGGAAACCATAAATGGAGAAAACCCCGCAACTTCCTCATAGATAGAATTAGCACCAAAATACTAAAATCCCAAAACAGTAAGTGATCTCTCGACAGCAGTAACCTTCTTCTTATCTAGCCCTAGTGTCTTCTCCTTCCTCAACTATGCGCTACACTTGAGAGTGTTTCTGATGTGTACTAAATAGAGAGTCCAACTCTCTATTTATACTAATCTCGGCATGACTAAAACCCTACTAGGGCCGACCTCTACTATGAGATTCTAATAACCCTGGTGCCCCGAAACTGTGGGGACTTTAACCCTTAGACAATTGGAGGGTTACCCACAATGACTTGACATGACTTGTTTACATTATTGATCCTCTCGATCGAAACATCGAGACATGAAAACATGACTCAATTACATTATAGATACATCCCAGAATAAACATCATGTTACAATACATAAGATACATAGATGAATACATTCTGAAGTTACAAATACATCAACACTCCCTCTTAACTAGGAAGGTATTCTTTCAACACAATTTTCAGCACTGGTCTTCTTCTCTGGATCATCTCGTCATCTGCATCTTCAAGTCTTCTTAGTATTCAAGTCATATTCATCTTCAATTCATCTTCATCTTCAAGTCATCTTCAAGTCATATTCATATTCAGATCTAGATCATCACTGGACATCATCACTGGATCTGGATCATCACTCGATCTGGATCATCACTGGACATCATCACTGGATTTGGATCATCACTCGATCTGGATCATCACTTGATCTGGATCATCACTGCTGGATCATCATCATTGGATCATCATAGGTGCTATCTCATGATTCTTCTCGTCACAGGAAGTTCTACAGAGCCGGCCCTTTTTCATGTTAGTTGTAGGCCTAGCCTCCATGTAGGTCTACTTCAACACTTATATTTGACCTGCTCGTCAAAATGACCCACCCAGCACTTACATCTGACCTACTTGTCAGAAAGGCACACCCAGTTCTCACATCTAATCATGTAGGAACCAATCCTATAATCATATCAGAAAGTCCCAGAACTCACATCCGATCATGAGGGAACATATCCCACAACAATGCTAAAAGAAAAAGGCTCTGCTCTTTCACCCATGAGGGAACACATCCTACAACCATGATGAAATATCTATGCAGTTACATTCACCCATGCAGGAACACATCCTACAACCATGATGAAAAGGCTCTGCACTTACATACACCCATGCAGGAACACATCCTACAACAATGATGGAAGGGCTCTGCACTTACATCCACCCATGTGGGAACACATCCTACAACAATGATGGAATGGCTCTGCACTTACATCCACCCATGCGGGAACACATCCTACAAAAATGATGGAAGGGCTCTACACTTACATCCACCCATGCGGGAACACATCCTACAACAATGATGGAAGGGATCTGCACTTACATCCACCCATGTAGGAACACATCCTACAACAATGATGGAAGGGCTTGCAATCATTTTTTATCTTCTAGGAACCAATCCTACAGTCATATCAGAATGGCCCCCAGTCCTAGACTGAGCTACCTGGTAACTGACTAGGTGCCTCCATTCTCCTAGAGAATGGCAGTTGCCCTTACATCCGACCTGCTCATCGGAATGGCCAGCACCCACATCTAACATGGAAGGAACTTAATCCTTTAGCCATGACAAAATGGCTCAGCCCTTACATTTGATCAAGTGGGAACACATCCCTCTATCACATCAGAATGGCTTCTCAGTCCTGGACTGATTTTTCCTGGTAAATGACTAGGCACCTCCATTTCCAGAATGGCAATTTCCCTTACATCTGTCCTACTCGACAGAATGGCCAGCACTCATATCTAACATGGAAGGAACCAATCCTCTCACCATGACAGAATGGTTCAGCCCTTACATCTGACCATGGAAGGAACCAATCCTCTAATCATGTCAGAATGGCTATGGGTCTCATCACTTTCCCTTAGAGGAAACTTCGATATGGAGAACACCAAGCTTCTCCCTAAAGTACTCGAACTTTAGCCTAGCTAATGGCTTCGTCAATACATCAACTATATGTTCCTTCGTAGCAACATACTGGAGCTTCACTGCTCTCCTCTATACCATATCCCTGATATAGTGATACTTGATCTCGATATGCTTCGATTTGTCATGGAACACTAGATTCTCTAACAACTTCATGAAACTCTAGTTGTCACAATGTATACAAGTAGCATCCAACTGAAGATCAAATAAATCAGACAGTAGCTTCCTCAGCCATACTGCCTCACAACTAGTTGAACAAGCCGCGACATACTCTGCTTCAGCTATACGCAGTGCCACATAGGATTTCTTCCTGCTAAGCCAAGAGATCACACCTGATCCCATACTGAAGCAACACCCTAAAGTGTTGTTCCTATCAATGGTACTGTCTGCCCAATCTGAATCAACATAACCCTCCAGGTTAATTTTCTGATTCACATCGTACTTGAGCCCATAATCAACTGTACCCTTCAGGTACCTCAAAATATGCTTTACAGCAATCAAGTGAACATGTCTCGAATCTGTCAGGAACTAGCTCAAGGTGTTCACAGCAAAGCAAATATCTGGTCTCATCTTTGTCAGGTACATCAAGGACCTAATCATTTGACGATACATCATAACATCAACCGACTCTAATGAAGCATCGTTCAATAGCTTCAGGTTCGATGCCATAGGTTTGGCCATATCTTTGCAGTCCATCATCCCAAACCTATTTAGGATCTCTACTGCATACTTCCCTTGTCCAAGGAAGATTCCATCCGCACTCTGCCACACCTCCATACCTAGAAAATAATGCATCATCCCCAAGTCCTTCATTTCGAACTCAGCAACAAGCTTTCTCTTTGTATCAGCAATCAACCCATCCATTCCTCTCACAAATGGATCATCTACATATAGTAGAAGCATCACTAGGTTGCCATCTTCGACCTTGAAGTAAAGTTTGGAATATGCTTTACTCTTGGTAAAGCCCAAACTGGATAGAAAGCTGTCAATTCTGTCGTACCGGGTCCTGGGTGCCTGTTTCAAACCATACAGGGCTTTCTTCAATCTGCACACATGAGACTCCCTATCATGAGTCTCAAAAACGAGTGGTTATTCTACATACACTTCCTCTTCCACTACACCATTCAAGAAAGCAGTCTTGACATACATCTGGTGTATGTTCCATCTCATCACTGCAGCCAGAGAAAGTACCGATCTGATGGAAGTGTATCTGGCTACAGGAGCAAAGGTTTCTTCATAATCTATTCCTTCTTTCTGAGAGAAACCATGAGCCACAAATCTTGCTTTATATTTTTCAATGCTACCATCTGCAGCATGTTTGATCTTCTAGATCCATTTGGAAGTTGCAACTGACTTCCCTTCTCGTCTTGGAACAATCCCAAACATCATTTTTCATGATCGATTGCTATTCTTCGATCATAGCATCCTTCCATTATTTTCGTTCTGGCACTTCTTCATAACTGGAAGGTTCTTTATCAATGAAATCACATAGTAAAGCTACATACCCGGAGCAAGATCTGGTCCTCTTTCTTTCTCTGTGATTCTCTTTTGGAGCTCCATATCTTTCCGCATCTTGGATAATTTCACGTACCCAAGCAGGTTTCCTCTTATGACGATTCTTCTCCAAAGGTGGATCTATAGGTCTTTGTGGTTCTTCAAAATCTCGATCTTCTTCTTGAGTTTCTTCATTCATGGTTGTATCATGAATTCTGGGTGTTTCTGCTTCTTTAGGTTCTTTAGTAGGTCTTGTCCTGGATTTGTTGTAAGTTGTGTCTTCATCAAATGTCACATCCCTGCTGATGTCAGTATTCTTCTCTCCTGGGAAATATATTATGTAATCCTTCAAGCTTTCATAGTATCCCACAAATATACCCTTCTTTCCTAAAGGATCTAATTTTGTTCTCTTCTCTTTTGGAATGTGTATGTATACAAGACAACAGAATATTCTGAGATGGCTAACTTCTGGTTTCTTACTGGAGAAGACTTCTTCATAAGTCTTGTTCTCGAGTACTCTATGTGGAGTACGGTTCTATACATACCCCTGTTCTGGAAGCTTCAGCCCAAAGATGCATAGGAAGATCTTGATCATGAAGCATAGCTCTTGCAGCTTCCATGATAGTTTTGTTCTTCCATTCTGCAATCCCATTCTGTTGTGGATTATAAAGAGTGGACAACTCCCTCTTAATCCCTAATTCTTTGCATAGCTCTTTGAATTCATTTGAAGTGAATTCTCCACCATTGTCCAATCGAAAAGTCTTGACCTTCTTTTCAGTGTGGTTCTCGATCAATGCTTTGAATTCCTTGAATTTGCTGAATACTTTGTCTTTGTTCTTCATGAAGTAAACCCATGTCTTCCTAAAAAAATCATCAATAAAAGAAACATAATATGCATACCCGCTTAGTGAGCTTGATGAAATAGGACTGCATACATCAGAGTGGATGATTTCTAGGATTCCTGTGGCTTTGCTTTCGCTGCTAGGAAATGTCTTCTTTGTATTCTTTCCTTTCGCACATCCTTTGCAGACCCCATCATGTTTTGCTTGGAATTCTGGAAGAGCTTCAACAACTTTGCTTGCAGTTAGAAGTGCTCTGTAATGCACATGTGCAAGCCTTCTATGCCAAAGTTCACTTGGCTCTGCTGCATCATGGACCAATGCTTATTTTGGATGGCCCTTTAATTTGTACAATCCTCTTTCTTGTTCTCCATTCACCACCGCATCATCAATAATATTTCCTTTTGGCCACATGATGTCTTGACCATCTATGAATGCAACCCTCATTCCTTTTGCATCTAGTGCAGATATGGAGAGGAGGTTCTTCTTGAGTCCTGGCACAAAAAAAACTTCCTTCATTGTTATAGACTTTCCAAAGTCTAGCTTATAGGAGCATTCCCCACTACCTTTTATTGGATACTGGTATTCATCTCCTAGCTTCACCTTGTGAGCTGATTCATATTCTGAAAGTTTCACAAAGGATTCCTTGAATCCTGTCATATGTTTGGAAGCCCCACTATCTATAATCCAATAAGTGCTTCCATGAGTAATGTTTCTCATAAGAGCGGAAATCAAAACATATTCATCTTCACTGGAATAACTTTCACTTTCATATCTGGTTCTTTTCTTGGATGGTTCATCATCCTCTGCAGCATGAGCATGATGTCTTCTCTTTTTCCCCTTCTTCTTATGAGAGTGAACCTTGTTCTTAGGACAGTCTTTTTCAAAGTGTCATCTTTCATCACATGTATAACATATCATTTTAGATAGGTCCCTTCTACTATTATCTCTATGATGAGGATCCTTACCTTTTGAGTGATGAGATCTTCTTCTGCCTTTCTTGGAGTGAACTGTGAGAGCTTGATCTTCACTTCCCATCTTCTCTTCTCGAGCTGCTATCCATGCTTCTTCTTGAGAACATTCTTCCCATAGTCTGTTGAATTTGACTAACTTCTTTCTTTCACAGATTCCTTGGATGAATGAATCCCATGACCTAGGAAGGCCATTCAATGTTGTCATCACAATTTCTGCATTCTCCACTTCTTCATCTACAGCTTCTAATTTTTCCTTGATCTGAGAAACCCTTATGAAGTAAGACTGGATGGTCTCTGCATTCTAAATCTTCACATTCTTCAGTTGGTTTCTCAAGGTCATCTTCCGGTTTATGTTCTTCCCTTCAAACAATTTGGTTAGGGCATCAAACATAGCTTTAGTTGTCTTGAGAGAGGACACCTGTGGGATAAGGTGATCCTTGATAGAATCAGCAATGATCCTCTTTTTCATAACCAACTTCTTATTGTGCAAGGCCTTTGCCTCATCTCCCTCTGGAACTGGAATCTCCTCATGGATGTAGGAGTCCAAATCATTTTCTTCCAAGACCAATGAAATCCTATACTTCCAGGCTAGAAAGTTATCAGCTCCCTCAATATTTTCATCAATATTGGTATGATGAGACTTCTTAAACTGAGAACCTCAAATGGAAATACAAAAGATTTATATCTTACTAGGTCAAGATGTCAGATTTGGATTTGGAGCTGAAATCCCGCAGTACTAGATCAGGAGCAAATTAGGATTTCGCTTTTCCAGAGTTCTATCCACCCAAATGCCTTGAAATTTATCCCTAACTTTGATTTTGGGGTGGAGATAAATCCACGCCTGAGCTCACTGAAAAATTCCTCTTTTGTGAAAATCCCTAATTTTCGGCAATAGTGTCGGGTCCAAAACTAAAAAACCTCAGAATTGGATTCTGCTTCAACAGAAAGATGCACCCTAGGGAGGAGAGTTATTCCACCCTACTTATACTGGAAATCTGTGGAGAGAGATCCAAAAAATAGGAAGCACTAATTTCCGCAGCTGCACAGTGTCTTCTTCTCAGGTTAGCTCTGATACCATGTTAGTTTTTCAACATTAAGCTAGCATTATTAGGATCTTTAACTAAGAGAATAACAAGTACAACAATCAAACATAAGATACAATGAACACGGTTTTTTTTCTCGGGGAAACCATAAATGGAGAAAACTCGCACCTTACTCAGGGATAGAATCAGCACCAAAATAGTAAGTGATCTCTCGAAAATAGTAACCTTCTTCTTATCTAGCCCCAGTGTCTTCTCCTTCCTCAACTATGCACTACACTTGAGTGTGTTTGTGATGTGTACTAAATAGAGAATCTAACTTTCTATTTATACTAATCCTGGCATGACTAAAACCCTACTAGGGCTGACCTCTACTAGGAGAGTCTAATAACCCTAGTGCCCTGGAACTGTGGGGACTTTAACCCTTAGACAATTGGAGGGTTACCCACAATGAATTGAAATGACTTGTTTACATTATTGATCCTCCTGATCGAAACATCGGGACATGACAACATGACTCAATTACATTATAGATACATCCCGGAATAAACATCGGATTACAATACATAAGATACATAGATGAATACATTCCGAAGTTACAAATACATCAACACTTCTAACTCATGTTGATCATGATCTTCAACATCGTCTTCTTGTTCAAGACCCTCTTCATTAACTTCCCCTTGGATCGTGTCTCACAACAAATGACCAACTTGCTCTACCTGGAACCTCATTGTAAAATACATGTTCACATTGGCTTGGAAGAACATTGGACTTCGTTCCTAGCTCAAACAACCTTGTATTTACCATGGTAAATCCATTATCATGTTCAATAATAGTTCCATTGGGATCATATTGATTTAATCGTAACCTGTACCTTTTGACAACGAACAGAGCTACCTTGAAGGAGTTAATGTCGCACTGAATAATATCTTCCAGATACCCATAGTATCGATTTTCTAAGAGCTCTGGATGTCTGTCACTTCTAGAGGAAAAATTGGTTACCTCAAGGACTACAGATATCCCACAATCTGATGTTTTCTTCATTTCATCCAACTTTTTGATGCAATATCTATAGCCATTGCACACCATATCCTTATGGTGTTTTACCTACAACAAGCCATACACGAAAATATTACATAATGATTCAATATTTATGATTAAGTGCATGTTTATACCTTACCAGGAAAAAATCAACGTGTACATCAATCTGTAATTTAAAAAAAATAGTGTGGTTGACTAATATGCTTGCTTGCTTATCTTTCAAACCATATGCAAAATTGATTCCCCTTAGTGTAATATTGGTATCTCTATTGCGATGTGTTGATTTAACCAATGAAGCCATGCTTTCCCATGATATTCCATGACCAGATTGTTCACATTGTTCAATCCATACCTTCATCCAGTGAAGATTGTTTGCGATGTATAAATGAATTTCATCCCACTCTCGACCAACTTCTTGATAACAATAAAAATTAAAATTCAATATAAATGTAAATTATCTTAACAAAGTATACACTCTTAATTGATGCAATATATTGAATATAAAAATAGAATATGTATGATATATACATAAAAATCAACAGTCAAATGTATTATATTAATTAATATCCACTAGCTAATAATTACCTTTCACCTTCCTCGATCTACCTTTCCCCTTCAGGTACTCCCCTTCAAAATTGTTATTGGAGTCTGGATCACAAATGCGACATAAATTGATCTTTGACACTAAATTAGGAATATATTCACTAATATACAACATGTTTGGTATACCGTATATCCCTCCATCATATAACCCTCAGCATGTGCTTGTTGTCTAACCAAACCCTTTATAAATTTCAAGTGCCTCTCAACCATCCACATGGACCTTGAGTGCACAGGTCCACACAATTCAATCTCCTTGACTTGGTGTATGAGGTATTGTTCCTGTGCATTGAAAAATGTCGAAGGTAGATGATTTTGCATTTCACACATGAGACGAGGAATTTCTCTCCTCCAATACTTTATATCTTCTTTATAGATTTATTTAGATGAATTAAACAAACACTAAGCACATGCAAAAAATCGCTAGTTACCTCATGTATTTCCCAAGTTTATATATAGTTTGTTTGAAATTGTTGTCGAAGTTGTCCAGGAGAGAGAGAGGTAGAACATACTGTAAAAATATACAAACCACATTATTTTTTAAACAAAGAGTAGACAAACAAAATAACAACAATATGCACTAGAATAAAAAAACAATAATTATATGGATACCATAATAATTACCTTCATGAAGACATGCCAATCATGTGTTTTAACCCCCGCAAAATCACTTTTCTTTGTTATGATATTCTTCATGTTCGCACAAAATCTAGTGGGAAATTTAATTTTCCGTGTGAATTCTTTTACAACATTACTTCGTTGGTCCATTAAAATCCATGGAAGTGATTTTATATTAATTTGGTCTTCATTGCTATGAAATTGAATGACGTTTTTCATTGCATGGTTGCCTTCTTGAATGTCTTTGCAAGTTTTGACAATTTTTTCTTTGTCGCTCCTTAGATCCAATATTCACCATAATTTTTCAGTCATGTTCTTTCCTATATGCATTGTATCAAACAGATGAGCAATTTGTAGGTGCTCATAGTAGGGAAACCTATTGAATTGTTTATAATAACTTTTCATTCCTCATGGAAGCCCATTAATGCCTTCATGATCACGACAGACATCATGAATCATAGTTTATAAAGAAATTACAGAAATCAATGTCAATTATACTAAACAACAAACAATAAAAAAATGCATAACATTTCATATACGATGATTCATATGTACTAGCTTGATGATTTATATTATATTGCAACTTCCATAGGTGAGGTGTCATTCTCTGTGGTTTTAATGTAGTCTCTTGCTTCTCATTGAATATTTTTTTTCAGTTGTTCGATACCTGTGATTCTTAGAGAGGAAGTTCCTATACTCATCAAACAACTCCTTTCTTAAGCTTTTTAAGTGACAAGATTTGATCTTAGGACCACAAACTGGACATGCAAATTTTCCCTTTGTCTAAAGACATACATAAAGAGATGGAATATCTATGTCAATTATAATTATATATAAAATGAATGGAATATTTAAAAAAACATGCGTGCATAGTACTATATTAACTAGTTCATAAAATTAAATGAAATTAAAGTGGAACTTAAAAATACAAACCACAAAAATGGGTTAACCCTGGGGAATCATGTATTGTACATACAAGCATTGCATGGAATTGAAATTTCATTTGTCGTATTGGTCTAGATACGTCATACATAGTGATGCCATTCCATACCTTTAGTATCTCGTCTATAAGAGGATGTTCATCAAAGTCATCAATATTTTCATGATCGCCATTTTCATCATTCTCCATTCTAACATTAAATGAATCATGGATCAATGTATTTGTACCATCATCTTCAACTACGTTATCAATATGATCGTATTCTTCAATAGGATCATTAACGTTTTCTCCATTAATCATAGTTCCATGTTCCTCTCGTACTTGTTCTGAAAGCACTTCCTCTGGACGATATGTCATAGGATGTATTTCCTTTATAATTACATGAATACATCAATAGATATAAGTTAATATAAGAAATATTAAAATAATACATACATTTACCAAAGCAAAAAATATAAAAAAAACTTTATAATGAAAAACTTACAAATTGACGATATTCATTCCCCCCATAAATTTGTCCATGTTCCCTACAATGTTTTCTAGATGGTGTGATAAATATTCTTCTCCTCTTAAATCCCCTGCATTGAATACATGGACAATAACATTTCCCATCACCCCTTCTTTTCACTCCATCCCACATTCTAGCAAGTAATTGTAGATTTTGTTCATTTGGATCAGGAATATTGCTATTTGACATTTTGTCACAAAAATCTTGAATCAACACTATTGACGATCTTAAAAAATCAAGCTCCACACATCACTATTTCCGCAAACTGTTTGTCGAAGAATCAAATAATTTCTGCAAACCATCTGTCAAAGAGTAAAATGATATCTGCAAACCGTCCGTCGATGTATAAAATAATTCTACAAACCGTCCGTTGAGGAATAAAATAATTTCCACAAATCGTCACTTCTATAGAAAACAAGTCAAAATGTTTCTGTAATTTATATATTTTCAAATTCAACAATCGTCGGATATCCGACAAAATGGAGCCTAGTTACCGTTGCAAAAATTTTCCAAGGAGCCTAGTTATCGTTGCAAAAATATGTGAAATACATCAAAAATCTGATGAAGTCTAGTAAAAAATACGACAAAGGCTCATCGCAAATCCGACGAAGTCTCATCGAAAATACGACAATAGAAATGTCGAAGACTTACGTCGAAAATTTGACATATAATTCTATCAATTTAAAAAAAATCGTAATTTGAAAGGGAAATACAGAAAAATAGTACTTTTCGTCGGATGTCGTCGGATTTTCTCGTCGGATTTTGGGTACAAATATTGTTGTGTAGGCAGTGATGGAAACCTCCAGAGACTGCCAAAAGGCCAAAAAACGCAAAATATTTTAATTAAACATAAATAAACTATTGCTTTATTTTATTTTTTGTGCTTTTGGGCCTTCTGGCAGCCTGCGTTGGCTGCCATCATGGCCTACAGGCCTGTAGGCCATGATGGAAGCCTCCATAGGCTGCCAATTGGCTAAAAAACACCCAAAAAAAAAAACAGTAATTTTAAATTAAATTTTAAAACACCCAACTATGTCATACAATTGTATTTATTATGGTGACTAGTCTAATTCAATCTAAACCATCCATGTTGGGTTGAGAAGATATTCAAATTGGTTTATCGTACATGCTATATTTTATTCTAGAGATATGTAAACCTATAGAGGACAATCCAAAATCTAAATATTGACACTCAAACTCTTTTATTTGAGAGTCATTTTATTTTAAAAATATTTATTAACTTTATAATGACAGACAAAATATCAAGACAAATACCAGTATGGTAAGTTTCAAAATTAATGAAAAAAAAATTATAACCAAAAATCCTTTTATAACCATTAATGTAACAATTATATCAAGATATCAAATTAAACCTTTTAGCTTCACGGTGACTAGCTAAAAGTTTTGGATGTTTTGAATTCACTATGCAACCAAAGAGAGAAACATACATAAATACTTTTGAATGTTTTAAACTCATTAGACGACCAAAGAGAGAAACAAGTGAAAACATTTTCCAATGTTTTGGATTCATTATGCAACCAAAGAGAGAGCTAGATAAACTATTGATGCATTATATTGAGGGTCTGAGAGAAGCAAACAACTAATAAACATCAATGTTAATAAATTGGAAGACAAAGGTCGCTTGAGATAGCAAAATGGTACATATAAGACCATTTCTAAAAAGATAATATGATGTCTGAAGTATGGTTGTCGTACTCAAAAGGGTATGGGTTTACCCATCATTGATCCAATGGTTGGCGTACTGATTTCCAAGGGGGAAACATCCTAGACTACTAATGTATAAATGGATGGGTACTTGGCATGTTTTAGGATATTTAATGTTTTATATGTTTCCCATTCAATGGAAAACATATGCGCTATGCACTACACACACTCGGGATGGAACGCACCATGGGATTGACATCCCAACATCAGCACAGGTAAAAAAAATCATATGTTCTAACTAGCTATGGAATCCACCCCCTTTGTCACAAGCTATGGGCTATAACTAGCTATGGAGCGTAAACATGCCAGCCATTGGATTAAATAAAAAATTTAAATGCATAAGCCTGATTAATCAAGTGTTGTATCCATTCCATTGTATACATTCATATAACCATCAAGCCTGATGAATGCTATCACTAGATTTGGATTTAACAAAATCCTCCTCCTTTAACACAA
Organism: Pseudotsuga menziesii; assembly: GCA_001517045.1. Taxonomy (NCBI): domain Eukaryota; kingdom Viridiplantae; phylum Streptophyta; class Pinopsida; order Pinales; family Pinaceae; genus Pseudotsuga; species Pseudotsuga menziesii. Next base: position 105,864 of record LPNX010933006.1, read on the forward strand.
ACTATTGGTTATTTAATGATTAAGATGAGAGCGAAAGAAATATAGAGTGAGAAATACTAGTAATTCATTAATATTGATTATCCAATAACTGAGATGAAAGAGGGGGAGATACCATCCAAATTCATGCATGTACATATACAGTCGGTTTTCCATCCATCCTTAAGTAAACGGTAGCCCATGTTTATATGTTGGTTGTTTAGGTCAACAACATCCATCGAGAGACAAATATATATAAGTCATTGCATCTGAGAGAGATATCCAATCACATCATCCATCACAGAGATAGATTAGTGTCCGAATGGAATAAACCATAATTTTATCTACTGTATCGACTCAACTTTGCCTGAAACGTTCAGTAACCAGGCATTGTGATAAAGATGATCCTTGTATCCACTAAATGAGGATCTGGCACAAAGGAGTTTGTATACATTAACCTTGTTGGATTGTAAGTGTACAGGTATGTAAGCCTTATCCTCTCATAATTTTATGGCTAGTATCAAACTTTCAAGGTATGGGAATGTATGACCTCAAGCTTGTTGCAAAATTAATTCTCTGTTCAAAGGGTTACCCACCCAAGCAAGGCCATCCAAAGCTCTAAGTCCGGGTGAGTGATGGAAAGCTGCCAGTTTATGCAAGGGTTATGAAGAGACAAATTGTGGGTAGTGGACAATAAAATTAAAGGAAACAAATATGCAACATATCATGAAAGGGAAATTGGTGGTATGTATGGACCATTGAACTACTATGGTATGAATTAAACTAGTAAGGACTTGTTCAGACAAGTCCGTAAGGACTAGTTGAGACTGGTCCGATAAAACTACAAATGGGAATAAGAAGTGAATGATATGAATGCAATGCAAGATGAATGGGATTGAAGAGAAGATCAGGAACCATAGTTTCTTGTCATTAACTTTTGATAACTTGTGTCGGGATGGAATGGCATTACATTACCCTCACTTCAGTGTTTTAAAAAAAATACCCACCCACCTTAACCTACCTACCTACACTTCAGGATTATAACCAATATTAACATGCAAAAGCTAAAATTTCATAGTAAACCAAGAAACTTACCTGCAATTTTGTAAGGGAAGAAGTTGATTTTGACTCTAGAGCTACAGAATTTTTGGCCTACCTCTTCAAGAGCCTCCAACTTCTCTCCAATGTTGTTTTATCCATGGCAACGCTGAAAATTAAATACCCAAATTATAAACCCTCAACAATGGTTAATAGACATCACAATTTTTGCAACGAGTATCAATGGTGTCCTAATAAATGCCCAAAAATGCCTCTAGACCCAATTCACAACTACTTGCCCCCCACATCCCACCAAACCCTCAACAATTGTGAATATGCATCACAATTTCTCAACAAGTATCAAAGGTGGCCTAATAAATGACAAAAAAAATCCTTCGGACCCAATTCACACTACTTGCCCCTCATAACCCAATAAACCCTCCTCGCCTCCAGCCAACGCAAAATATTTGGTGCCAACAGTCTGCTTGGATTGGTTATTTGGTGCTAACGAGTTGGTTGAGTAGTCATCTACGGAATTGGAGAATGAAATATCCATGAGTTCAGGAAAACCAGCCATGAGTGTCGTCAAACAGAGGTGGGTCGAGAGCTGCATTTGCATATAGTTTTTTGTTTTAGAAATTATATTTTCATATATGTGTTTTGTTTTTATTATTATTATATTAAGTTAATTTGTTTTATATTATGTTTGGTTTAATAATTATTATAAAACTTGTTTAATTTTATAAAATATGATTGATATAAAATATAATTAATTTTTTTTTTATATTAATATAATATTTCTTTTATTATATAATATTTGTTTTTATGTTATATTTGTTATAGTAGTATATATAATAAACTTGGATCGAGGACGTTGGAGAAGATTTTTGCACGTCGTGAATTAGGTGGGTGGTGTCAGATCCAAAATCTACCTGAACACCAATGCAAAAAGGAGGTTTACCTTGATAGTGATAAGGAGAGGCCATCACTTTATATATATCATATCCTGTGAGGTCAGACCTGTAAGAGGAGAAATCGAAATATTTGCTTGAAACTCCAAGATGGGGCCTCTACCTTTACTACATATGGATCCGATTTTGGTTCTAGGTCAGCACCCCAATTTATAATAGAGTCTTCGATTGGGTAAAATATTGTTATTGGCGCTTCTACTGATTCAATCAATGGATCAACTGCTATAAAATCTAAAGGATCTAATCCTGGTGAAGCTATGACTGGTCCTAGTTCAACATTCATAAATCATGATAGCTATATTGAAGTTAGAAAAGCACCTCAAGATGGGAATGGGGACTCTCACATTGAAGGATCAACAACTAGCTATGTTTCTTCTGGGTATCTATATGGTGGTTCTACCTAATTTGTAATTGTAAGCACCTTTTCCTTTGGCGCTTAACAGTTTGCTTCAATGGTGCGGCAGGGATAAAGATGGTCAAGAGAATTTTTGTGCAATTGCTTTGTTGGATCTCTAAAGCTCGAGGTGCATGGCACCATTGCAGAAAGAGGGTTTTCCAACATATATCATCTGGTATCTGTGATCCCAATATTATATCTAGCAAGCAATATGAACTAAACGACATCATCTGCAATAATCCACAAAATCCTAACATTATCCCCACCTCGAAAAAACACTAAATATTCCTAACCCCACAAATTCCATTTTGGATTCAGAATTGTTAACCTATACATGGTTGGAGATATAAGGTAGAAAATTTAAAAAATTTAGTAAATTGTAACACTTCATTGTCACAATTGCAATTTTTTAATATTGTAGTAGTGACAATTAAAAATGACTAACACAAATTACTAATTCATATTCTTGTAGCTAGTCATTTTTTATGCTGTGAATAAATTGGTCATTTACGTTAGTCATTTTTAACTCTGTCACTTATTATTTAGTTATATTTTTTAACCCATGACTAAATTAGTCATTGAATTTAGTCATTTATAGTTGACTAATTTAGTCATTTATTGTTGGGTCACTCAAAATTGCTCATTTTTAGTAATCACTTGAAAAACTGTGTTGAATAGATATTTTAGTCACATAATCACTAATTCCTCATTTTGTACTAGTGAATTAACTGCTATCCAACTGTCTCTTGCAACCAAGATTCATTGCGTGACAATAATTCATGTCTTGCGACAGGCATATGGTCTGTGACACATTTCCTTCCATGTGATAGACATAATCTATGCGCCAACAATTTTTCTTTTGCAACAGACAAAGAGTCTACGACAACGTATCTTTTTCTTCTCCAGACATATCATTTGTGACACAACACTGATAAACTTGAAACAAAAAAACACTCATACTTCTTGCAGAAATAACACTTATAAACAGCACTCATAAACTTGCGACTTTTTTGTCTTTTCCTTTTCGTTTTTCTTTTATCTTTTCTTTTTTCTCTTTTCTCATTTATTATTTTTTTCTTTGTTTGAGCTCTCAGTCGACTATGTCACAGTCCTGATAAGTCTTAAGTCTTTAGTCGAATTCCATTCACCAACAACTTCTTCAATTGCATTGCTCCTCCTTCAGTGATCTAAATGACTATATATGGTCCCAGCCAATGTGTTCTAATCTTGCCAAGATGTTCAAAAAATTATTGTCATACAGAAGAACAATATCTCCAATGTGAAATTGCTTGTTTTTAATGTGTCGGTCATGCCAAGATTTATGTCGCAACTTCTTGACATTCTGATGACAACCTATGACAAAGCGTATTTCATCCAACTAGACAAGTTGCAACAATATTTCTTCGACAGCACCAACATATGTCGTCTATGTTATGGTAGCTATACTTAGACTAGGTACAATATATTCTATCGGCATGACAACATCTTGTCCATAAACTAGTCGAAATGGAGTTTGTCTTGTCAACTTCTTACAATTTGTACGATAATCCCACAATACCACAAATATCTTCTAGTTCCACGCATCTCTTTGGACATTGTAGATATTTTTCAATGTGTTTTCCAGGATTTTGTTGAATGCCTTGACAACACCATTCGCTTGTGAGTGATATGGTGTCGTTTTCCTGTGCTGGATCTGAAATTATTCAATTAATTTTTCGATCAACTGGTTGACAAAGTGTGTGCCCTGATCACTTATCAAAATATTTGGGCATCCAAATCTAGTTACAACATTGTTGAACAAAACTTTCCTAGCAGACGCAGTAGTACAATCCTTTACTAGTGTTGCTTCATCCCATCTAGTCAAGTAATCTATCACAATGATAATGTATCATGCACCAATTCTTTTTCTTAGTGGGTTCATAGGAACCACAAAATCAACTACCCATTTTCCAATTGCTTGTAAAGTTATATGAGGTACTAATGGTATTTCATCTCGTCGCGGCATCTTTCCAGTTCTTAATAGATATCACAGCTATGACAATATTCTCGAGCATCTGTATGCAAACTAGGCCACCACAATCCTTCTTGTAATATCTTTCGCACTATTACTTTTCCATCATAATAGACTCCTATGACACCAGCATGCGCTTCATTCAATATCATTGGTCTCTCATTTTCTAATGCACAGTGACAAAGAATTTCATTTGGTCACATTTTATACAGTTGTCCAGTGATCAACTGAAAGTCTGCAACTCGTACAACTTATTATTCCTTCTGTGCATTACTGAATCCTTCTGGATATCCCATGCTAAAGATATGTATAGTATCCCTGTAATGATCATCAAACATCTTTACTGCAAATAATTGTGCATCGGGAATACCTTCTTCGAGACTCACAGGTTCATTGCCACTTTCTAGCCTCAACAAATGGTCGGGTCCTGAATTTAATCGATGTAACACCCCGGTTTTGACCCTGTTTGCATTAAATGTATATGATGTATATTGATCTGGATTTATGTGTAAACAAAATGAAAGAATAGATATAGAGTCATAATAACAGACATTTTGCAAAGATAACAGAGATACAGTGAACACATCTTCTATTAAATTACGAAAATAGAACAGACTGTAATACAATTGCTAGAATGGTGGTAGCTATCTCTGAGAAGAGATGTGGCTGCTACGCTCATCCGTGCCAAGCTAAATACAAAATGAGTCAAAAGGGGCCTATTTATAATAATAATGAGGGTGAGAACCCCAAAATTCCAAAATGTGACCCTAGAAGATGAACCGTCATAAAGTTTGCAGCCCCAAGGTGGTAAGTTGAACAGTTAACTTCTCGGGGTCATAACTTTTGCATACGATCCTCGATTTGGATGTTCGATAGCTCATTGGAAAGGCATATCTAATATTTACAATTTTTTATCAACCAAATGCATGTCAATGGCATTCATTTGGCCCACGAATCGCCAAAAAATGTCATTTAGGGCCTCAAAACGGCCTCGAAAGTTTGGGACCTAAAAAACCATAAAAAAAATAGCTAGGAAACTGCCACAATGGACAATTGTTTTGAGCCAGTTGAATAGGTGGGTGGCCACCGATATCCATCTCGATCAATCCTCCCTCCTTAGGAAGCAATGGTCTCCATTGCGTTGAATCTTGTATCATATCTTGAACTGTGTTTTGAGTTGATCTCCTAGTGCGACATTTGTTGAAGTGAAGAGGCTTCCTTTCCTTGACATCTCGAGAGGGATGTAATTGTTGTATGGATGATTTGTTTCTGGATGATCACCTTGAATGCGTGGCCTTGCATCATAGAGGTACTAGGATAGATGAGGAAAAAATGGCTCTGTCTTCTTCTTGTGTCTGATGAGCAGAGACACCCTGTGCAGAGGGTGTGGAGGTCTCTGTGATCTTATGTTCTCCTTCAGATGCAATTGTTAAGAGGAATAATTTTCTGATGTGGGAGCTTATATTCCTACCTTGAGAGACTTTGTTAGGTGCAATGGTCTCTGGTATTCAATAGAGATTTCCTCCCAAAGTAACAATGACGATGCGAGGCCGTGACTCATATACAGCATGATGCTTCCACATATATGGTTGTCCTAAAAGAACATCCCAGAATTCAAGTGGGGCCACATCACACAGTACCTCGGCTTTGAAAGGCTTGATTCCATATGGTAGGAGGCATTGTTAAGTAATGAGGATACCTCGTCCTCGGCTTAGCCAACAGATGTTGTAGGGTTGCAGGTGTGGTGTTGTCGAAAGCTCCAATCTCTTGACGACTTTGGCTAAGATCAAGTTTTTTTGGCTGCCGTTGTAAACAAAGAAATGTAGAGGCATTCCCTTCACTCACATCTGCGAGTGGAAGAGGTGCACATCTACCTCTGACTCTTCAAGATTCTCTAGTTGAATCTGTGCGGTAGCAACAGTGGCAGTGGGGTCTGCATCAATGATCTTCCTCCCATTGTATGTGGTTGTGGCATTGAGTTCGGAATCAGAATCAAGATCTAATTCTAAATATTTGATCTCGACCACTAATGACTGCTTTGAGCAACATTCATCGGTGTTGTGCCAAGGGATTTTATGAAATTCACACCACTTACCAGTGTCCTTCTTTGTCTTTCCATCCCCCTTCTTTGCTTGTGGTGGGGACTGGTTGTCGTTTCCTTTTGTTGTGTTCTATGGGACATGGTTTCCCTTGCCTTACTTCTGCAGTGGATTCGCAGGTCTAGAGTCTCACTTGTTCTTTTGTCAAAATTTCTCCTCGATTTTAACAGCATACCGATAGGCAGATCCAAGTGAATAGATGTCGAGGAAGTCCATCTCAGTTCAGATGTACCGATGTAGACCACTGCGATATTTCATAATTAGGTGTCACTCAGAGTCCTTGATACCCAGCTTTGTGCGCAAGGTATGAAAGTTGTTGGTGTACTCTGACACCATCTAGTCCCCTTCTTGACACAGAATGGTCCATTTTGTGTACTGGTCATCATAGTTTCCCACAGGGTAATACTGTTCCCTGACAACATCTAAGAAAGAGGCCCAAGTGGGATTTGTTTCAAACATTCTAGACTCGTCTAATGAGTTTTGCTCACAATAAGTACCCCACCAAATTTGGACATGGGGGAATGCCTTAAGGACTGCAAAGGTGATCTTTTCCCCATCGAAAAAATTGTGGATAGAGAATTACCCTTCTAGAATATTCAACCAATTATCTAGGGAATCTGCATCGATTTTTCATTCAAATAAAGGAATATCAAAGTTAACTTGTACCTTGAAGGGAGTTGCATCCCCGAACTGGCTACTCGTTGAAGATGCATTTGCCATTGTCGGCATTTGTAGAAGGATTTGGACAAAACTATCCATCATCTCATTCCTCTGTCGCTCGAGGGCTTCCTCGAAAAGCGATTTGATAGAATCCCCTGCTCTGTCGTCTCTCTTTTCTTTCACCATGGGAGTTCATTTGGGATGGCGAGAATGATCAAGTGAAACTAGTTTGAGACCAAACTCTCTATACTCGGACCTTGTCGGGGACATGCGCCGAGAAACAATCAAAGAGCAAATTGCTTCGATGCCACTGATCCGTATTTATGTGTGAATGAAATGAAAGAATAGATACAAAGTCATAATAACAAACATTTTGCAAAGATAACAGAGATACAGTAAACACATATTCTATTAAATTACGAAAATAGAACAGACTGTAATACAATTGCTAGAATGATGATAGCTATATCTGAGAAGAGATGTGGCTGCTACGCTCATCTGTGCCAAGCTGAATACAAAATGAGGCAAAAGGGGCCTATTTATAATAATAATGAGAGTGAGAACCCCAAAAGTACAAAATGTGACCCTAAAAGATGGACTGTCATAAAGTTTGCAGCCCCAAGGTGGTAAGTTGAACAGTCAACTTCCCGGGATCATAACTTTTGCATACGATCTTCGATTTGGGCGTTCGATAGCTCGTTGGAAAGGTCTATCTATGCATGCCAATGGAAACCATTTGTCCCTTGAATCACCAAAAAATGTCGTTTAGGGCCTCAAAACAGCCCCGAAAGTTTGGGACCCAAAAAACCGTAGAAAAATAACTAGGAAACTGCCACAATGGACAATTGTTTTGAGCCAGTGGAATAGGTGGGTGGCCACCGATATCCATATAGATCATATATATTGTAATTAATATTGGTGTGGAGCTATAGGCAAAATCCCCACCATTGATTTATCATTTTATGTTTTAGCAATTAAACTCGATGCCGATGGTATTTTGTGCTAGCCAGGCACATTATAATTGGGACATCGTGTAAATATGCATTTTAATTAAAAATACCCACAACCAGCTATGTCAATGCAACAATAATGAGAAGGGGCGTGATTTCCTAAGGATAATGGGGGGGGATGTTTAACCTTTGGAGCCATTTGGGAAAAGCCATGTGTCAATTGGAGAACCCACCTAAACCAACTACCTTCCCTTGTCTTATTCACCAACCCAATTAATTTCCCAGGGGTTGGTTGGGTAGTTATTGCCCTTGAGAAACGTATGCATGGGAAACGTGATCTCTAGCAGGATTTTCAGTCCTTTGTCCACACGCATGCCCAAATAGGCAAATGGCATTCAGTTGCCTTACGTGGGTAGGGGAACCTCATTCCACACTTGTGCAGGAGAAAGCTTGGCCTCAGGAATATTGGCGTGGGGGATTTTCACGACTGGGGGTCTGCTGTGTGATTTTCCTTATGTTTGGGACCATTTCCTTTGTTCTAAACTCACGTAAGTAGAGATTTTTCCTAGGCGGATGCATTTTGTTCCTTTTTCCTTCACAGTTTGGTTTGATGTGTCTCTGTGTTTTCCTTTCACGATTGGGGGCCGTGTTCTTCATCTTACATAGGTTGGGAGATCGTGGTTTCTTCCCCATGAATTTTGGGGTGTTGTGAGTCATTTTGGACATGTTAGGGCCATAAACGAATCTAGGAAATCAAGTTGCTCAGTGTAAGTTGTTTTACCCAATTTCCATACTCATTTTGACCTTTGTGGTGTTTTCCTTTTCAGTCCTAGAACCGATACTGCTGTAAGTACCTAGCTGGTTGGTCTTTGGACTGTTTTGGAGTGGAAATGGGATCTGAGATTGCTTGAAAAACCTAGTGTGTGTAGGAGCCTCACAAATAGAGCTAGAGGGTTGGATTTCTTCTATGCACACCCTCAATAACATTGGAAGGGAAGGCATAACCCGAGGGACTGCGTAGCAGAGAAGGCGATGCTTCCTTGTGTTGGGCGGTGTAGGTGTTTTAGAAGTCAGGCTAGTTCTGGTGCAGGTGTCCATAGCTCTTTGGTTGAGTTCACTAGCTTAGCAGCCAGCCTTTCCAGCTCCTTCATAGCCTGATAAACCTAACTCTGTTTGGCTTGGATGAATCTTGTTAAACCTTGGCTATGCGTGAGCCTGCTAGTGTTCCCTTATTCCTTGTGGGAATCATGTCGAGATCAAGGGTGGCAATGCTGCTAAGAGATTGATGAGCGCATTGGCCTATGGTTGGGTGGAATGTTGCAATGACATAGCTAGTTGTGAGATGAGATTCTATTAAGATAAGTATTCGTGTCTATCTCTTATCTATTTTATATCTGCAATGGTATTTGTTGCTTAATGATAAATGATGAACATGTTGAATGCTATGAATGTTTGAACAAGATGTATTTTGCTTCCGTTGCATTTTATAATTTTTCATTTGTGTATTTTTTATTTCACTATAATTTTATTATTATGTTCATGGGGATAGTTTTCTCGGATCCATAGTGGTTAGTCGCATCCTCTTCGCCGAGTAGGGGACGTGATAGATTGGTATCAGAGCTCAAGGTTGCAACTTTGGGCCTCGATGGGCCATGAAGAGAAGTTAACAGAGGCTAGGAATCCACCTCTGAGTTCAACAGAACATCAACAGATAAAAAAAAAATCTAAAATTTTTCTAAGCATGGGTACTCTCTTTGGCAGCTGAGAAATCCAAAGCTGAGTCGTTGTAGTAGCTGGGGTGGATGAAGGGGAGCCACAATGGCGACTGGTTTCTCCCTTTCCTGCCAGCGTGGTGAACGAGTATTTTTTGTTGGGCCCATGGCGGCAGCAGCAAGAAGAAGGTTGAGTCGTTGTAGCGGCTGGGTCTCCAATAGGGAGCCGATACGGTGACCGTATTGGCGAGATGGAGCTGTCAAGAAGTTTGGCAAAGTCGAGTTGACACATGTCGGTTGAGAAGAGTCGATGTGTGGCAGGTGGAAGGAAGTATTTGATCTGCAATGGTGGTCGGGTTTCCCAGAGAGTGGCTGCAACGGCAGCGGATAAGCATAGAAAGAGCCGCAGCGGCGGTGGAAAGAAAAAGAAGTATGAGCCGCAGCGGTGGTAGAAAGAAGAAAAGAAAGAAAATTTTCCAAAATTTCTCTAAGTATGGAAATATCAGGTGACTTTGGGCCAAGTCCATCCAATACGTCGGATTCCTTCACTGGAAGTGAGCCGATACATCGGGTATCTTCAGGGGTAGAGAGCCGCAACAACGGGTACGATGTTTGGAGGAGAGCTGCAATGGCAGCTAAGCTGCTCCCTTTGACCACTGCGGTGGGTGAAAAGAAAAGAACAAGTCATTGTAGCGGTCGGGTCATCCAAAGGGATCCAACATGTATCATGCCTGATGCGCGACGGCAGAAAGTGGAGAATCATGCCAATGCAGCGGGAGAAACTTGAATATCTTTCCACAACGACAAAAGGCAACAAAAAAAAGGAAGCCGCAACAATGGGTGAAGAACCCTGAAGGGATACAGATGAATACGGATGGGAAAGGATGAATGGATCACCGGAAGGGAGTCGACACGATAGGCGGAAGATGAATACTTCATCGATGAACGTCGGGCAAGTCGAGCCAACGACAAATTTCAAAAATTCTTCTAAGTGTTGGAAGCAAAATTATTCCTCAACGACTGGTTGAAAGGAATTGAGCCGACGTACAGCGGTAGGGAAAAAGTTGAAAATATCCCCGCAACGGCAGGTGGAAGAAGAAAAAAGGAGCTACAATGGCGGTGGCAGAGATAAAATTTGGGTCGATGCATGGCAGCGGCAAAAGGAAGTTTGAGCTAATGTGCGGCGGCAAGGAAATGAAGACTAAACCGCAACGGCAACGGATGAAAGACGAGGGAAGAGCTGCTATGGCTAGTGGAAAACGACAATTGATCCGCTACGGCAGCTGGTGGAAAACGAAGATTGAGCCACTACTACGGGGAATTCACTTAGTGAACCTCTCACATAGCACATGCGATCATGGGATATTAAAAAATACCCTTAATTTCGAGAGATATTGATTCAAACTCTTTTTGTTGAAACTCCCTCCCAATACTTAAAACCTCCTCCCCACCCCTTTTTATACCTCAATCCTTATAAACCACCCTACCCACCCCCTCCTTAAACCCCTCACCCCCCCAATACCTGCAATATATTGGTTCGATTTTTTATAATTTTAAAACCCACAATATGAACTAACATGATAGGATATTGGCCAACAAGTGAAGCCCCCATAACCACTACAGCGATGGGTGGAAGATGAAAGAGGAGCCACAGTGGCGGGTAGAAGACTAAAATTAAACCACAATGGGGGCGGGTGAAAGAGAAAGAAAGAGTCGATGCAAGCCGGGTGGAAACTGATAATGGAGCCGACAGCGGTGGAAGGAATAAGAAGATGGAGCCGCCATGTCGGAGGATGTAGCACCCATAGTTGGATCATCTCAATTAAGTAATTTATAAAATAACCCACATATCCGTAGATAATAAAATATGAATAAATTGATAGATAAGTCCAAATTACAATTGAGGGCCCGTTATTTATATTTTGGCGGAATACCCTTTCATTAAGAGTCATGTCTTTTTGTAAAGACATTATTAATTATTATTATTTATTATTATTTATTATATATATATATATTTTGATGTTTATTATTAATATTATTATTATTGTTTGTTGTTATTATTTAAGTTTGTTACATTGCCACTCCCTTAAAAAGGCTTTGTCCTCAAAGCCTTATAATGTTTCTGCATCATTTTTTGTGGTGTCATAGTTGAAGAAACATGTCAATACGAACTACTAAGATTTGAGCACAACTTTCGATATGTGGACGAATCAATCCATCCCAAATTGATTTTTTGTGGATTGTTGGCATTCCATACTGATCTATCGTTAGGAGATTTGATCACAATGGTACCGCTATCTTTCGACATTTTCCAGTTTTTAGAATATTTGTTTTCATGCTTGGGGTGTCGATATGGAATTTTCACAATGTCATTTTCTTTTATGAGTGTCATTTTTTTAGCATTGATCTGAGCATAAAGTTGTATTTTCGTCTCTTGAGGTTTTGAGGTTTCGTTCTGTATCTTTTCCAACTTGTTTTCTAATTGCATGTTATCATTTTGAAACTTCTTAATCACTTCTACATGTGATTTTCTGTCATCTTCTGACTTCTTAAGTTGCTCCTTAAGATCTTCGTTATGCCTTATGATATAAGGATTTTCTTCCTGTTTGTCTAGAATTTTTTCTTCAATGTCTTCCGTAGATTGTTTCGTCTTCCAACTACTTTTCAACTTCTTAATTTTTGTGACTAGTGTCTTGTTATGATTTCTTAATCTGAAAATTTCTTCGGAAATTCTTTATAACACCTTGTTGACTTTTGTTAGTTCTAACTTATGTGTCTTCTTACTGTTGTCATACTGCTGCTAGAGTTTTTCTTTTTGTTGTTCATGATGACCTACTTTTATTGATTGCCTTATATTTCTCTAACTCGTCCATTGTTGTTTGTAGCTGTGAATTCATTTCCGAATATGTAGGTGCCATTGTTTGTGACTGTGTTTTTACTTCACTTTTGTCTTCTTTTCTTTTTCTCTTTTTCTTGACCTTCCTTTTTTTATAGCAATCTTCCTTCTTCTTATCTTTTTTTTTCCAATAGTTTTGTAAAATGTGAGTAGATTGGGTGGTTGGGAGGAATAAGTGTTACCTTCCCCACCTAGGTTCAAATATCACTTGTTTCTTTGTAGTTATTATTATGTACTTTTTATATTCAAACCCAAATCCACTTTAAGAAACCACATGTGGTTTCACTCTTAGCTTCTTTTTTAACTTTTATCTTTTCTTTTTTAACTTTTCTTTTCTTTTCTTTTACCTCTTTTTTGGGGGGTTTTCTTCTACCTTTTTTAATTTTTTAATTTTTTTTAATTGTTTAAGGACAAAGTCCTATTTTTTTGGGAAACCCAAATTTACACAAGGTGTAAATAATGTTGTCCAAGGTCCGTATAGCTCTGATACCACTAGAAAAAAAGTAAAAGTTAAGGACTAGAATTTGGAAGGTGAAAATTTTAAAGCAAATAAAGAAGTAAAGTCCAAAATAAATAAATAAAATTTCGACACAAACATAAGAAAATAGAGTCTTATACTGAAATAAATAAATAAAAAATTCCAAGCAATTTAAAAATGTATGTCTCAATGTTATTTCAAATTAAAGGAACAATTAAAAGGAAAGATATTATTGTTTCTATTGCTCCCGGCGAACGTAATAATTATATTAGTGATGAATTTGCTAATGAGCTAGCGATTCCAAGGACAAATTTAAGTGAAAGGTTAGACTTTTCGAATAACAAAGAATATGCAATAAGCGATTTACAATGGAACATTGGAGATTATACTGGTGTTTCGCAATTTATAGTTAAATCCTTGTGGAGTAGTAACGCTGAACTAGTTTTGGGATTACCGTGGATAACAACATTGGGGACTTTTATCTTAAATGCTGAAAAAAACGTTTCTGACATCCCCCTACAAAAAGAAAAAAATCACATTGTCGGACATTAACATGAAGACAGAATCAAAGGTCGCATCACCTGAAGAATTCAAAGAAATATCAAAGATGTTATCAGAGGAACGAGAAATCAATACAGAAAATACAGAACGATTTCAACAAGGTTATTGAAGGTAAAGAAGAAGAGATCTCTCGTCTAAGAGATCATAACCAGAAATTACTTATGCAAATCAAGAAGGAAAATGATAAGTTTCAACGCAATCAACAGTTTGAAGAGGAGAATCGAGATCTTAAAAAAGAATTATAATGCAAAGACGAAGAAATCCCTTCCTTAAAAAGGGTTAATCAGGATTTGTTAGAGAAAATAAAAACTTAAAAGAAAGAGAACCCAAAAATCAAGGAAATGAATATGACGTCGTCAACTCGAACTATAAAGAAGAACTCTTACACTTAAATAAAGTTAATCAGGACATGCTTATACAAGTTAGGAAGCTAAAGTAGGAGAATAGCTCTGATACCAATGTAATATCTGTATCCAGATATTCTCAATGATTACTCAGTTGAATAATCAACCAATGGAAAATAATTCCATATTGAAAATATTAAATAAATATTAAAAATGAATGATGATAAAATATTACAAAGTGAGTACCTATATATATTAATTGTAAAGGTACTTTGGATACCATCCATGAAAGGATGCGTCATTTTAGAATAGTTTAATAATAACCATTTATTAATTATTAATACCAATATATATTAATATTAATAATTAATATATATATATATATATATATATTGTTTGTTGTTATTATTTAAGTTTGTTACATTGCCTTCTGGTTCATGATGCTTTGTCCTCAAAGCATATTTTATAAAACTCGTTTATAATTTAGATATTGTAAGTAAAACCATGGGCTATTTCACTTTGTTTTTTAACTTTTTCCCTTTTATTTCTTTGTTGATAATTTTTTTTTATTCTTCATTTTTCCCTCTTTTGTTGATAATTCTTTTTCTTTTTTTTCTTTTTTTATTCTTCATTTTTTCCTCTCATTCTTGCTTCATATTCGGAGTGGAATTAATACTTCTTCAATGAAATTCAAAGGCCAAAGGCCAATTTTTGCTCAAAAACCAATTATTGCTTCATATTTGGAGTGGAATTAATATTTCTTCAATGAAATTCAAAGGTCAAAGGCCAATTTTTGGTCAAAAACCAATTTTTACCAGAGAAACTCTGAATATGGATGGCTAAAAACCATTGTGAGGTCAAAGACCCAAATTCAAGGAAACCTTGAACATGTTTTTTAACATTTTCCCTTTTATTTCTTTTGTTGATAATTCTTTTTCTTTTTTTGTTTTATTTTTTATTTTTCATAATTCTTTTTCTTTTTTTGTCTTTTTTTATTCTTCATTTTTCCCTCTTGTTCTTGCATCATATTTGGAGTGGAATTAATACTTCTTTAATGAAATTCAAATGGCCAAAGGCCAATTTTTGGTCAAAAACCAATTTTTATCAGAGAAACTCTGAATATGGATAGCTAAAAGCCACTGTGAGGTCGAAGATCTAAATTCAAGGAAACCTTGAACATTTTGGCCACAAGCAGAAGATCAGCAGAAGCCCTAGGAAGGGTTGGCTCTGATACCAATGTAATATCCGTATCGGGATATTCTCAATGATTACTCAGTTGAATAATCAACCAATGGAAAATAATTCCATATTAGAAATATTAAATAAATATTAAAGATGAATGATGATAAAAGATTAAAATTGAGGGCCCGTTATTTATATTTTGGCGGAATACCCTTTCATTAAGAGTCATGTATTTTTGTAAAGACATTATTAATTATTATTATTTATTTTATATATATGTTGATGTTTATTATTATTATTATTATTATTGTTTGTTGTTATTATTTAAGTTTGTTACAGAGAAAAAGTGAAGATTGAGCTGAAACAAGGATTTTGGCAGGTTTTCAGAAGAGACCTGCAGGGTCAGAAAGTTATGTGTTTTGGCAGAAATGTCAATGTATGATTTTTCCAAGTGCAGGTAAGTAAGACAAGTAAATTCTTGTGAATGTTATGCAGCTAACAAATTTGTTATTAATACATTGTGCAAAATCAAAGTCACCTTCAAAGGAAACATTCCAGATAGTGCAGTTCGGTAAGGTTGATTGGGTTGAGCCATGAGGACCTCCGACAGGTATGATGCATGGGATTCCTATGAGTGCACGCAAGATATCATAAGGGAAAAAGTACGAGTTGAAAATGATGATATAGAATCAAATGGAAGGAGATTTCAAGAGACTCCGCCAGATATTACAGCCACAATGAGAAGCCTGATTTAAGCTCAGGAAGAGCAGCATCAGCTGAATGCTGCCATGTTGTAAAGCTTGACAAAAATCCAGTGACAGATAAGCTCAGGGCGACGTACAACAAAACCAGAAGGTAGTAAGAGCAGTACCAGAAGAAGAAGAAGGTCTTCTAGTAGATCTTTTGACTCGGAAGGAACCACTGAGGATTCCAGTTCTTCATCTCACAAGAAAAAGAGAAAGAGACGTTATAAAAATAGCTCACAGGATGAGTTTAGGAAGGCAAGGTCGCCTACCTTCAATAGTGAGATAAAGAACGGTCAAAAAGCTGAAGCTTGGCTTCTGGGAATGATAAAATATTTACAAGTCCAAGACTATTCTGGAAATATGAAGGCTAGAGTAGCCATATTCAATTTCACTGGAAGAGCATCCATATGGTGGGAGCACTTTAGGCAAGTGAAAAATATTAATGAAAGGAAGGTTGTGTGGAAGTAGTTCCAGAAGTATTCCAAGCAGAAGTACCTCTCTAACAGATACTATGATGATAAGATTAAAGAGTTCCATGAGTTGATATTGAGACAACAGACTATAGAGGAGTATGAAAATAAGTTTTTGGAGTTGTTGAGGTATGTCAGGTACATCAAAGATGAGAAGGTGAAGATCCAGTGTTTTCTGAGTGGATTGCCTCAATCTTACAAAGACGGGATTGAGTTTTATGAACCTAGAACTCTTGAGGAAGCAATAAGGAAGGCTAAGTATTGCTATGAGCAAAGCACAGGAAAACCTAACTATCAAAAGGCATAGAAGGACAAAAGGAATGAGAAGTCTAGTCAAAGGAAGAAAGGTTTCAAACCTTCTAACTTCAGGAATCAACAGAAGCAACCAATGCAAGCTGAGAAGCAGCTAGCGAAAGTAATGGGAGAAAAGCCAAAAGATCCACAGCAGAACAGAGAACCTATTCGATGTTGGAAATGTGGAGGACCCCAGATGCACAGGAATTGTCCATTTGAGAATGAGAGTACAAGGCCAGCTTACAACATTCAAGAAGCAGAGACAGTGGGTCAAGTAGAAAGGGTCGTCCCTAGGATTTATGCAGCACTGGAGGACCACCAGGAAGACCACCAGTCAACTGTGGTTGAAGTTACAGGTAAGATTGTTGAGCAATCTGTTTCTATTTTGATTGACCTTGGTTCTACTCATAGCTACATTACTCCTAGAATAGTGGAGATTTGTGTTTTTAAGAAAGTAAAGCATGGAAAATCTTGATCAGTTCAGCTAGCCATTGGAACTAAGAGAAGGGTTAGTGAAGTGGTGGAGAAATCTCTATTGGTTATGAATGGATTGTTTACTTGCATAGATCTTAATGTTATACCACTTGGTTCCTATGATGTTCTCATTGGGATGGATTGGTTAGAAGCTAAAAGGGTAAAGCTTGAATATTATAATAAGACTTTTGAATGCATGGATCAGGAAGGGAACCCAAGAGTTGTAAGAAGCATCTCAAAGGTGATTTTTGTGAGGCAGGTTTCAGTAATGCAGTTGAAGAAGTTATTTAGGAAAGGTTTCCAGTTGTATGCAGCTCATATTTTGGAGGCAACAGAGGATGAAGCTCCTAGGTTGGAGGACTTTCATGTATTGCAAGAATTCAGGGATGTGTTTCCTGATGAGATTCCAAGGCTTCCTCCAAAGAGGGACATTGATTTCACAATTGAACTTGTGCCAGGAGCAGAACCAATCTCCAAGACACCCTACAAGATGAGTACACCAAAAATGCTAGAGTTAAAGATGCAATTGCAAGAGTTGTTGGAAAATAAGTATATCAAGCCGAGTGTGTCTCCTTGGGGAGCACCAGTTCTAATTGTGAAGAAGAAATATGGTACACTCAGGTTGTGTATTGATTATAGATAGCTGAACAAAGTCACTGTGAAGAAAAAATATCATTTTCCTAGACAACCTTCATAATCAAGGATGAAGACATTCATAAGACAACCTTCAAAACAAGGTATGGACACTATGAGTTTGTAGTGGTACCATTTGGTCTCACAAATGCACCAGCTACATTTATGTGCCTTATGAATAGTGTCTTCAATAGGTATTTGGACAAGTTTGTTCTTAGTTTCCTTGATGACATCCTTATTTATTCTAAGAATGAGGAAGAGAATGAAGAGCATTTAAGGTTGACATTGCAATTACTCAGGGAGCATCAACTGTATGCAAAGCTGAGCAAGTGTGACTTCTATAGAGATAGAATTCAGTATTTGGGTCACGTTATCTCAGAAGAGGGTATATCAGTGGACCCTAGGAAGATTGAAGCCATTATGAATTGGCCTACTCCAAGAAATGTGAAGGATGTAAGATATTTTATGGGACTTGTGGGATACTACAGGAGATTCATTCAAGGATTATCCAAGGTTGCACATGCCATCACTTCCTTGCAAAGGAAGGGGATAAAGTTTGAATGGACATCGAAGTGTGAAGAAATCTTCCAGCAGTTGAAGAATCTTTTCACAAGTGCACCGGTCTTAAAAGTTGCAGACCCAGAGAAATATTTTGTGGTGTGTACTGATGCATGAGACCAAGGACTTGGAGGAGTTCTTATGCAATACAACCACGTGATATGTTATGAGTCAACAAATATGAAGGAGCATGAGAATAACTATGCCACTCATGATCTAGAGCTTGCGACCATAGTACATGCTCTCAAGATGTGGAGGCATTACTTGATGGGCAAAAGATTTGAGATAAGGACAGACCATTGTGGTCTGAAGTATTTATTTGATCAGCCTACTCTAAATGCTAGGCAAGCGAGATTGTTAGAGTTTTTATGTAAGTTTGATTTTGAAATCAAGCACATAAAAGGAAAAGAGAATAAGGTAGTTGATGCACTCATAAGGAAGGTGCAAGAAATGCATGTGGCATCTCTTAGTATTTTCCAGACATATTTGAGGTAGCAGATTGTTAATCATACTGCTGGGGATGAATTGTATGAGCAGGTAAAAGACAAGTTGCATAACAAAGTCTTGAAAAGAAGTACGAGGGATATAAACTAGAAGAAGATGGACTTCTTACTTATAAAGGTAGAATTTATATTCCACCTGTAGCAGATTTGAGGAGGTTTTTTATGGATGAAATCCATCAAGCTCCATATTTCGGTCACCCGGGATATCATAAGATGATTGCTACAGCCAGAAAGCAGTACTTTTGGTCGAGAATGAAAAGGACATGGCTGAATATACTTCAAAGTGCATGAAATGTCAGTAGGTAAAGGTTGAGAATCAACACCCCGCAGGTTTTTTGTAGCCTTTGGTGTGGAGCTATAGGCAAAATCCCCACCATTGATTTATCATTTTATGTTTCGATGATTAAACTCGATGTCGATGGTATTTTTTGCTAGCCA
Organism: Pseudotsuga menziesii; assembly: GCA_001517045.1. Taxonomy (NCBI): domain Eukaryota; kingdom Viridiplantae; phylum Streptophyta; class Pinopsida; order Pinales; family Pinaceae; genus Pseudotsuga; species Pseudotsuga menziesii. Next base: position 125,255 of record LPNX010933006.1, read on the forward strand.
AGCACATTATAATGAAATGCATTTTAATTAAAAATACCCACAACTAGCTATGTCAATGCAACAATAATGAGAAGGGGCATGATTTCCTAAGGATAAGGGGGGGATGTTTAACCTTTGGAGCCATTTGGTAAAATCCATGTGTCAATTGGAGAACCCACCTAAACCAACTACCTTCCCTTGTCATATTCACCAACCCAATTAATTCCCCAGGAGTTGGTTGGGTAGTTATTTCCCTTGGGAAACGTATGCATGGGCAGCATGATCTATGGCATGGTTGTCATTCCTTTGTCCACATGCATGCACAAAGAGGCAGAGGGAATTCAGTTGCCTTACATGAGAAAGGGAACCTTATTCCACACTCGTGCAGGGGAAAGATTGGCCTCAGGAAGATTGGTGTGGGTCATTTTCTTCCTTTTCAAGACCAGGGGTCTGGTGTGTGTTTTCCCTTACGTTTCGGATCGTTTCCTTTGTTCTACACTCGTGCAGGCAGATATTTTTCCCAGGAAATCACATTCCATTCCTTTCCCCTTCATGGTTTGGTCTGATGTGTCTATGTGTTTTCCTTTCATGATTTGGGGCTGTGTTCTTCATCTTACATAGGCTGGGAGATCGTGTTGTCTTCCCCATGAATTTTGGGGTGCTATGATTCATTTTGGCCACATTAGGGCCATAAACGTCTCTAAGAAATTGAGTTGCTCAGTCTGAGTTGTTTTACCCAATTTCCATACCCATTTTGACCTCTGTGGTGTTTTCCTTTTCAATCCTAGAACCAGTATTGCTGTGAGTACCTAGCTGGTTGGTCTTTGGACTGTTTTGGGGTGAAAATGGGATCTGAGCTTGCTTGAAAAACCTAGTGTGTGCAAGAGACTCACAAATAGAGATAGAGGGATGGCTTTATTCTATGCACACCCTGAATAGAACTGGAAGGGAAGGCATAGCCCGAGGGACTGCATAGCAAAGAAGGGGATGCTTCCTTTTGTTGGGTGGTGTAGGTATTTTAGAAGTCAAGCTAGTTCTGGTGCAGGTGTCCATAGCTCTTTGGTTGAGTTCACTAGCTTAGTAGCCAACCTTTCCAGCTCCTTCATAGCCTGATAAACCCAACTTTGTTTGGCTTGGTTGAATCTTGTTAAACCTTGGCTATGTGTGAGCCTGCTAGTGTTCCCTTATTCCTTATGGGAATCATGCCGAACTCGGGGGTGGCAGTGCTGCTGAGATATTGACGAGAGCACTGACAAATGGTTGGGTGGAACATTGCAGCGACATAGCTGGTTGCGGGACGAGCTTCTGTTAAGATAAGTATTCTTGTCTATCTCTTGTATATTTTATATTTGCAATGGTATTTGTTGCTTAATGATAAGTGATGAACATGTTGAATGTTGTGAATGTTTGAACAATATGTATTTTGCTTCTGCAGTATTTTATAATTATGCATCTATGTATGCTTTTATTTCACTGCAATTTTATTATTACGTTCATGGGGCTAGTTTTCCCGGATCCATAGTGGTTAGTTGCATCCTCTTCGCCAAGAAGAGGGGTGGGGACGTGACAATTAACCGAGATTAACAATGATTTTGAATTCAAATTCATGTAAGAGAAGAAGCCATCGACGGATCTCCCCCCCCCCCCCCCCCAACAGTGGCTTATTGACCATGTATTTCAATGCATAATGATGTCTGTACATTTTGAAATCTCCACCCAGCAAATAGTGTCAAAATTTATAAAGAGTGTATACATAGCTAGTCCTTCTCTTTCCGTCGTGGTATAGTTCTTCTCCACGGTTGATAATTTTATGCTAGACAAGGAAATATGATGATCAATAGAACCTTCTCCAGTTTGTGTTAGTACACCACTGAGCACGACAGACGACGCATCAACATGTACATGAAACCCCTTCTTCCAGTCTGAAAAAACTAGTATGGGCAATGTAACCATATTATTATTTAGTGTGTCCAGACTCTCTTGGCATTGTTCACTCCACGAAAACTTACATCCTTCTTTAATAGCTTATCCATATGTGCATTCACCTCAGCATGCCCTTTGATAAATTTCTGATAATATCCTATATCTCCCAATGTCGTTCCTAGCTGCTTTACATTCGAGGGTGTTGATAGGTCGATGATGATCCCAATTTTAGTAGGATCTACCAAGATTCCATCACGACAAACCACATGACCCAACAGAATTCCAAACAGGGCACAAAAATACATTTCTTTAGATTCAGTGAAATATGATATTGTCGACACCGTTCTAGCATCATTATGAGGCTCTCAATATGATCTTTTATTAGCCCAAATATTGTCGAGTCATCAAAGTAGACTTCAAGAAACTTATGAATAAAATCCTTCAACGCAACCACTATTATCCTAGAAAACATAAAAGGATAATTATTGAGTCCAAAGGGCATTACCATATACTGGAAACATCCCCACTATGTCACAAAGGTGGTCTTGTATCGATCTTCCTTCACAATTATGATCTTATGGTAGCAAGAAAACCCATCAGTGAATGAATAAACTACCTAACCCCTGACACTCTCCAATACTTCATCTATAAACAAAGTTGGAAATGGGTCGTGCAAGCAGGCATCATTCAGCTTCCTTAGGTCGACGCAAATACACACTTCACTAGTAGTCTTCTTATATTGCACTGCCATCGGGATGATCCACTCAGATTCTTCAACTAGTTCTATTATGCCCGCATCCAACATTATGTCTAACTATGTCTTAACTTTTTCTTTATATCTCGGATTCAGTCACCATGGTCATTGCTTAACAGGCTTTGCGTTGTGTTTAAATGGACTCTTCGTCTCTGCAAGATCTTCGACAATTCCTTTCATCTCTAGAAATTTCATGGGAAACATATTGTTATCACTCCAGGAAACTCCTCTAGGTTGCAGCTCGAGGATGCCTGGTAACTTAAATGTTTTTAATGGTTTTTCTAAATGGATCAAGTCAGATGAGCTAAAGGACCTCACACGCTCAAGACATGCATAAAACTCAATCAAAGATAAGGCTTCTAACCACCAATGTTCATAAGGTTGATAATAAGGTGAATAAATAGAGAACTTACTATGCTGGCATATTCATATATAAAGCAATCACATATGAATGGCTAATCATAACAAGGAAAAATACTTGTAATTCAACTCATCAACACATATATAGGATGACATCTATCTGGCATTAGATAAAAAGAATAAACTTGAATCAGACATTCAAGCACAAGTAAAGAACAGAAAAGAAATGAAACCTGAACATATAATGGCAAAAGAGCTTATATTAAATGATGAATAACATGAGAAGCTTGATAACAATAAGGGTCTAAAAGTCTCGAAGTCAAACCATTGTTTCAACATAAGTCCTAGGCTTTATAGCCTTTACAAAATTTAGTTCAGATCCTCAAAAGTTGGATCCGATTTACTAAAAATAAATAAAATAATTGTTTTTGCAAAATTAGGTCAAAAAACCCTAATTTAAGTGCTAACCTATCTAACTCTAACACTTGTTCACTCCTTGAACTCTTTAATAATTGTAGTGATCACTGAAGTAGAGCTATGACCTGTTATCTGACAGATAAGTCACAGTTTGTCAAAAGCAGGTAGGGTTTGTGACCCATTTCACCTTGATGGCACCCTCAAAACTGGAACAGACCCCTTCCACCAGTGCTTTTAATCAATTTTCAGCTTCATAATTGAGCCCTCAGGTGTTTGTACCCATCAAAATTGGTTATGTGTGGAAGCATGTCTTTTTGCACCCTTTTGTGCTTTCGATGGTTAAGTAAACAGAATTCTGGGCATGTAAGCTCTCGAAAGCTCTGCTTTCGATGGCTAATGAACAGCTGTTGCATTCGCCTAAGCCACCAAAAGCTCTGTTTTCTGCAAAATTTAATTAGTCTTTAATCAACATTTTACAACTTTATTCCTTACCTTTGGGTACTTCTTCAACCTACATAAGATTTGGAATATCAGCAACATCATGGGCTACCTCCGGGTCCTAAAGGCTTATTGTTGCCTCTGCTAAGGTTTCTAGCACAACGTGTGTTTTAGGGTTTGAGTTTTTCTTCTGCAGCCTCGACAGTCTGATCATCCTGTAGATCCTGGAGTTTTCCTTAATTAATCTCAGATTCCTCTTTTGCTACAGTATATACATCCGTCTCATTTCTAGAATAGAATAATGCAATTCAGTATTTTTCTTGGTTAATCTTGCATTATTTCTTTTGATCTCTCTATCTAAGACCTCTAGTTCATATATTTTCCCTAATAGTTGGTTGATTCTCTGGGACCTAGGTTTTCTTGAGGAATTCTCTTCCATTGGTTCATCTTGACCTTCCTTTGGTGTAGGTGAGGGAAAATCCTCATGTTCTGCTGCAACCTACTTTGTTAGGTCAACTTCCTGCCCTTCTTCTTCTTCAGAGTCTGAGTGAGGTAGGTTGAGTATGTTTATGTCTGGTGCTGAAAATTCTTCTACATCTGCAGCAAATCTTCATGGACTGATAGATGAGGTCGAAAATGCCACCTGGAGTACTGACAAGTCATCTTTTGCCCCAAAAATTAGGCCAAGCTGCTGAAAACTGGGGCTCAGAGATGGATTTGGTTCTACGAATCTGTGACACTTGTGTATACACTGAAAGATTTTTTTGTAGATTGTTTTTTTTTTCAGAAAAAAAACTCTCTCATTTTTTTGGAATTCGTTTTCATTTGCCCGAGATCTGTATTTCAAAAACATGTGTCAAACAGGGAAATTCTAAGATCCGAAAATTAGAGCTCAAAGATGGATTTGATTCTCCCAATATGCAAAACCTGTAGGAAAACTGAGAGAGGTTATTGTTCTTTGACATGTTAGGAACAAATACCTCCGATATTTGTGCAAAATGATTCTCAGTCACTCAGAATCACCATTTTAAAATGATTCCTTTTCATAGTAAAACGCCAATTTCAATGGCTTGGAGCCCCTTGAAATTTCAATTTTAGCTGTCGAAAGTCTGCTTTTGGTGGCTTAGAGACCATTTTGAAATAATGCTTAGACACAAAAACTTGTGTTTTTATATTTTTGAGCAGGTACTCCTCTCTTCATCTTCTTGAATGTTCTTTTGCGCCTGCAAAATTGAAATTCAAACCCTAGGGAAGGATACTACAATGCCGGATCCAAAGAGGGCTTGGCTCAATCAGAATGCATGCAAGGAATGTGGAATGAATTGAGGAGAGGGTGTTGATTTTGAGGGGATAATCAGTAATTGGTACTTGAGCAGTGGGACAGTTAGTTCTGATTAGAACCATGAGATGGCCAGTGCAGTGATCTTTTTAACTGGGACTTAACATTTTGTGGTGGTTCGGCTACAGTCACGGGACAGGTGGAGGGTAGCTAGGGTTTGGGTCTCTTTTCCATCACTTCAGTTTCATAACGACCTTTTCCTTTACCAGATCATGATTTTTTCGCAATCCCAGTCTTTTCAGTGGTTAAGTGCTCGATAATGGCGCTCCTCATGCTGACAATGGTTGATTTTGACGGATGAACTAACCGTTTTCTTCTTTCGACGCTTTCAGTGGTTAAGGTAATCTTGGATCAATTTTTTAGCTACCGAAAGTTGGGCTTTTCAGTGGCTAATGAACTATTGAGAAGTTCGCTTAACCCACCAAAATATTTTCTCCAAAATTATATTTAAAAAATGTAGTTAATGAGCTTTTCGGTGGTTAATGTATTCCTAGACCAAAATGTTAAGCTGCCGAAAGCTGATATTTTCGGTGGCTAATGAATTGTTGAGAATTTCACCTAAACCACCCAAAGCTAAAATTTGATTTTTGTGGAAAAACAGAGCAAAAGGCGTTCCAACTTTGTTAAATATACAAAAATATTTCATAATGTGCCTTGAAATCTTCTTTACTATGCAAAAAATAAATTTTCTGAATTTGACCTATTGAAGACTAATTTATTTGGGAGATAACACATATCCTAAAAATCATGCAGTAAGTCCATGATCTTCCCAACAATCTCATCATCCCAATGATCTCCAATATTCGTGAACTTTGGATTCTCTAAAGATCCAATATTTACTTTATTGATTTTCAACAGATTCAGGAACTGGTCACTTGAAATACAAAATCCTTCCACTGCATGAGTACCTTCAGACTCTGGAATGTTTATGCCTCATGGGTCATCATCGTCAGGTTTACCCGTCATATTATAGCACTCCATCCATTGTTGTATTGTTGTGCTGCTCTAATTAAAATTTGTCATCACCGCAAGAATATCTTCAAAGATCTTCGCCTTGATCACTTGTAGAGAAACATTCATCAATGGATGATCATCAACATATCCAAATGTGTGTGTAAATTTGGAAGTTATTTATTCCCATTCACTTGTACCTTGTCATAGCTCAACTAACGTATACTGGTTCCTTGGTATCGTGTCTAATGTATGTATAAATAGGTGGACCCATTCCTGTCGCGGACATGCTTCCCATGTCGCACGACAATATTCGATGTGCTAAACAGGGTTAGTCAAACATGTGTATTTCTGACTAGTATAGCTGAAATTCTATCCAAATCGTATCTCTATCAGTGTCTTGCATTGATTCCATTCTGAGATAGATCATTTATGTGCGACCCGCCATCTGGCAGGTGTAGCCTTCAATGCAAAATCTACAGGCGACAGGCGCTAAGGTTCTGTAACGTTTTCTTCAAATTCTGTAATAAAATACGTGAGGTTAGGTAAACCTTCATATGTGGGTAGATCGCTTACCTCGATACCTACTCGTCGCACAAATTGTGTAACTCTTGCAAATCTTCTCATTGACACTTCATGCAATCGATTATGCCAGTTTTCCAATGCTTCTCCGAAATTTGATGTACAAGAACTAATACTGCACGAACTAAGCTTTTCGTCAACTGTTGGATTCACATAATCATCCCTTGCAAAAGTGATGTTATAAATATTGCCCAAATAATCTCCTTGTCCTTTACTATTCACATGCTCAATGTATCTTTGGCCTTGCAATGGATCAATTGGTGCGACCACCCTTAGCTCTGGTTATCAATGGCCTAGTCAATCCCCAGAAGTGCAGGATACGGATTTGTATCATCAAGAATATCAATCACTTCAAAGTCCACATACGTTCTAATCCTTTCTATCTCGACGGGTACCTAAGTCAATCGACTGATAGGTAGAACCTTCGACTGATTAGCCAATCTCAGTTGTACAGGAGACCATATGAGTCTCAGTTTTCCCATACTCTCCCATGTCTATCTAGTAAGAATGTTAACATCAATTCCCAACTCCATAATAATATATTCCATGTCATAATCTCCTATTTGGGCAGTCATTCTCAGTTCTCGACCAATCTTCAATCTTTTCCCAATCTGATTAACCCTTATTTTTTGTCGCACCTCTTCTTGAGGTTCTTCTATTAGATTTGTCAATTCTAATACAACATATTTATCTTGTATTAGTGCTAAATAAATTCTAAACAACTCTTTTAGTTTACTAACATTTTCCGTGGGTTTCTTTTGAAACAACTGATCAAATCTTCCAGGCATTTCCAGGATCATTCCTTCGGGTGGTATAGCAGTAGAGGTCGATGCTTGATTTTTTTCAACGAATTCTTGTCGCGCGTCCAAGAATACTTCCTTTTATTTTTGGACATCGAATGGTACTTTATTTTGTGTTGTTGTTCCCAATCATAGTTGTTAGCACTCAGAATGTACCCAGGTTGTGAAAAGGTAGATCCCGAGGTAACAGCAAAAACCACTTTAGAATGTATTTCTGACCTAATACAATCGGAGAGGGATATCTCACTATTTACAAAGTTTTTATACTCAAGATATTCAATCAAAGACACTTAGAAGGTCAGATTTCTGATGGGACAAATAGGACAAGTTTGTTTTAAAAGACTTGGTAGGATGGTCATGGAGGAGACCATTGGGCAATGGAGTCAATAATCAGATCTGAAATAGATTGCAGGAGGTAGGGTTTTGAAAGTTTATGAACAGAGGAAAGGTAGGAACCATTTCCTCAGTCTTGAGGTATTAGCAGGTTGATTAGTAGACAAACTTGGGAGACATTCCATCAAACAAAGCACCTAACTATGGTGAATTCTGCAAGACTTTAGAAGAAAATATTTTGAAAATGCTTGAACAATGGACCTAGAGCATGCATGATGAATTCCAGACCATAAAAACTAATGCTCAAGCATGAAAGCAAATACAAAATGGAGTGGGAAACAGGATAAACAATCACATAAAGAAATTACTTACTGAAGAAAAGATGGCACAAGAATCTCTGACATGAAAAAGGATTTTACATTCCTCCTCTGCAAATTTCTTCCATTTACTGAAAACGTGGATCCATTACAATGTAGAGCCTCTCCGCTCTTGAAAATACTCCCCCTAACTATCAATTACATTTCTCTTTTTATAAGAAAAGTCTTTACCTAACTTAGAGAATTCAAAACCTAACTGAAAATAGTTACAACAAAGTTTCTCCTGCATATCTCCAATGGTGACAGCTGTGTGAAATATGGGAGAGGTTTTTATAATTGGACACGTTCTGAACAAAACCCACGTCTTCATTTCTCTAGAATAATCTCAATCTCCTCGAAATATTCCTTTGAAGCTGATGACTCATATAATAAAATTGTATATTTCTGGAAAAATGACCTGTAAAGATATTTTAAATTCTCCCAACCTGTGATTACTGTGTAAAAACTGAAGGAATTTTTGATTATAGTCCTGTTAGGAATAAAAACCTCTCCCAGTTTTGTCAAATTAAATTCCATTTGTCCAGAACAATTCTTTCAAGTTGATGGCTGAAATAGTCCTTTGGAAAACATGAAAACTGGTCTGTACAACTGATTTTGTTGCTGCTGAACCATAGCACCTGTGTGAAAACTGAAAGAGGTTATTTTAGATAGGTACGTTTTGAAGAAAATTCTCTCCCAGTTTCACAAAATATATGTTCATTTGATCTAAACAATTATTTTTGTTGGATGACTAGAACAGTCATTTCGAAATCTGAATATTTTTCCTCTGAAGATGACTTTGTTGCTCCCAATCTGTATCACCTGAGTAAAAACTGAGAGAGGTTATTGTAGATCAATATGTTATGATGAAAAAACTCTTTCATGTTTTGAAAAATCTTCTTCGTTTGCTGGAAACAATTCGTTGAATAAAATGACTAAAACAGTCATTTTCAGAAAAATATGCTATGTTGCTTTTGAATTTTTGAACTGTTTAACTTCATGAATGCTCTCACTGTAAATATTTCTGCAACTCTTCTGGGCTGATTTGCTTCTGCATTGTTGAATGGCGGCTTCCCTTCTCTCGTTTTATAAAAATCAATTTGCAACTGACTCTTCATCTCCGCCACTTTTCGTGTGATTGAGAACAAGTAACAGTTTGAGTTTGGAAACATGGAGGAATGTCACTCCATTCAGCGTGCCCAGCAAATGAAATTATTTTTAAAAAACCAAGTAAAAAACCAAGTCAATTTTATTTATAAAGGACCCCATTCCGGAGCCTCCTTTCAAAATTAACCCTCGTGCAGCTTTCAGCTCCGGAATCATCCACAACCATCGATGTAATATATCTTTAATTTTCCACCGTCGGATCACATGCCATGTACCAAATTCCACTGGGCACCTTGGAATTATGTACCGTGCAAGTTTCAACTCCGAAATCAGTCCCAACCGTTGATTATTCTGCCTTTAACTTTCAACCGTTGGATCAAGCACTATGTAATGAATTCCGCTCGGCTCCTTTCCTTTATCCAACGTGCAAGTTTGGGCTCCGGAATTTGTAATAACCATTGATTTATTTTTCACTTTATTTTTTAACCGTCGGATGAGCTTACCCATATACATTCCACTGAGCACTTTTGGTTTTAATCAACGCGCAACTTTACCCTCCGGAAATGATATTACCCGTTGATTTAAATTTCACTTTTTACCTTAGCCACCGGATTATTTTATGCGCTAATGTTTAGATTATACCTTAAGAAAGGTAATAACCTTGTTTAGCGCGTAAACCTTCGTTAAACTTTGGCTTGGTAAATAAAGCCCGCTCTTTGACTTTAGAATATTCAAAAACTATTAATTCTTTTGAATATAAAGAAAATAAAATCTTTATAAAACCCATTTTGTAGATTTCATTTAAAAATTAATAAATATTTTTGCCCCATTTGTGGAAAAATTATTTGTCTTTTTCCCTAAACTTCTTTACCTTCTCTTCTTTGCCAACTTGGACATATCTTAATGAGAAAACTTTGGAAACCAACTCAATCACCCATGAGAACTTAAAATTTTGAAGGCAATAGGACCAATTCCGACAAAAATAAATTCAGTGTTAACAGTAGTTATCCATATGGTGCTTTTTTATCTACTATAGTCGCAACACCTCCTCTTGTCACAACAACAATATGTGGCTCCCTTGGTTCAGCAAAGATATTTTGTATGTTCAGATTAGGATTCTGAGGTGGGTTCTGATTTCCCACATTCCTTGCCTTCCATTTCACGATCAAATGAGGGCATTCCTCGATAGTATGATCAAAAACCTTGCAATACAAACATGTCGTAGTAGAATTTGTGTAGTCCCTAGCAAAATTTCCAGGTTGTCTGCAATTATAACATATAACTTGGCATCTTTTGCGACCAAATCATCCACATCGTCCACGGCCTCTAAGAATTCCACCCCCTAGGTTAAGGGTATTGTGCTTGAAGATATTGAGCCTGAGGATGCTGAGCCTAAGGCTAATGATCCTATGGATATTGAGCCTGAGGATATTGAGCCTGTGGATATTGAAAAAACGGAAAATTAACTAACAGCGATCACCAAATCAAAAGTGGTCATTTATATGCGTATTTTGGTCATTTTTTTGCCACTTATCTCTCATTTTGTTCTAGTGTAATGAACTTGAGTCGAACACTCGGTGGAATATTCCAATCAAAGTCCAACGATGTAAGCCTATTATTGAAAGGGAGGTGACCTGCCATTGAGGCATGCGGGCCTAAGGTACTGATTGATTTCTAAGTCTAATTCTTGCATGTTGTGTTGAAGTCGACAAGAATAGACCCATCGAAGGAGGGCCATGATGTTTCCCCCATAATCAACACAAAACAAAAACAAAGGTTTTCAGAATGAATCCAAGTGCAGAGTGAATTTGGGGCTGGCTTAGGGGTGGGAAACACAAAAAAAGGTAAGATGACTACAAAGGTTGACTCAGGTGACAAACTTTCCTTGAACATTTAACTGCGTGACAAGTGACTTGGAAACATTGAATCAACAAGGCAAAGACCAAGACATAATGCAACAAGTGACTGATGCCTTCATTGGATGATCGAAAGGAGTAAGATGACTCATGGAAGTGGTATAGCTCAAGGACAACCTGATTATCAAGGATTCAAAAGAGATGCCGACAGGTGTCATGTTCAAGGGTGACAACAAGCTGTCGTTAATACATATTTAAATACATTCCATTTCCCACATTTTCCCCATCATGATTGGTGAGTGCCTCTTTGTTTTTTAATGAGCTGGAAGAAGGTAACAAACACTCATTGTATCTCATCCTTGAGACGAGTCCAATCTCGCATGTTTTATGAACTTGAGAAATGAGGTGTTCAATCCCAACAAGGGTCATTTGATGTTTAGTTTTAATGAGTCCAAAGGAGGAAGACTCGACATTTTTCATATTTAGAGAGTCTGAAAAGTCCAAAGAAGACTCCAACAAAAAAAATCGTAAATTTAGTCCCCTAAGCCCAAAAAGTATAAAATAATACCTGAGAGAACTCTTCTAGAAAATGGCTTACTAGAGTATCATTTTTCATAAATAGTTCAAATGGTCTGAAAAGGGGGTAAACTATCACCAACTGGACATCCTTTCAAGTACTTTTATGAGCATGAAAGAGACAAGTTCACTCGACAATCTTTTCTTATTTTGGGAGTTTGAAAAGAGCTTACAGACAACTCCAAAAGGGTTCCTTTTTCATAACAATATTCCTTGAGCCCATAACAAAAATAAAAGTATGCTCGATCATAGCCTATATTTTTGTGTTTGACCTGCAATCTCCATAATAGATGTCAAAAATTATATTTGAATAATATTAATGGAATTTTGAGAAATAGCAAAAGTGATAAAAATAATGAAATACAATATTAAAATATTATATTTCAAGTTAATAAAAGGGGTAAAGGTAACTTATTTTTACCATTTTGTTAAGAGAGAGAAATCCCCTATTCTAGTTGATTCTTATAGCAAAGATTCTCGGGGTATTAGACAACCATTTCCTGGTATGTCAGCTCCAAGTAAATTTTTTCTCTCTTCCCTTCATTTTCATGGTTGAAAATCTCATTTTCATGTTGTTTTTAGTCGGTTTTTAGGGGCATTTTTAAGGTAAACGCATGCACAAGGTGTCGCGGTCAGCCCTTTCGAGAACTGCGACAACTATATGTGTCGCATATCCCACAAGGGTCCAGTGTGAAACTTTCACACTATGGGTAAAGTCAAGGAGCCACACCGATAATACTTCTTCAAAAAAATAAAAATACACCCTTAAAGTTGGGATTTTTTCATCAAAAGTCCTCTAATCCTTCCTTTTTCGGTCTTAACGTAGGTTTTAACCGTCAAGATATTGGATTGGAGGGAGAGAAAACATAAAATATAAGACATAAGGGAATCCAATGATCAAATACCATGCTTGCCCTCTGTGAGTGTAGATTAATGAAATTTTTCTTGATCCCTAGGATGAGGGCCAACATTCAATTGTTGGAACATCTAGTGAGGATGTGGGACCCAAATGAACTTCATTTTCAAGTTTGGGTTCATGTTCTTACTTTGGAAGTGGAGGATATCTACTTTCTCACTAGACTTTCAAGGTCGGAGCATGAATTTCTCTCTCCGAAGCCAGAGGGCAGGAAAGCACCGACACACTAATAGATCAGTATTGCACACTTGGGACACATAAGGTAAGTGGGAATATCCCCATCAAAGAGGTTAGGGATATTGTGTTGAGAATTTTCCTATTTACCATTGCAAGGGTTACAGGTAGTAAAGACCCACATCATCCAACCAAGTCCCAAATGATCTATATAATAGATTGCATGGAACCTACAGTCTTTAGAATTTCATAGGGTTGGAACCCTCAAGTGTAAAAATATTTTAAAGTGGTTAGTGAATGATTGACTTCAGGATAACCAATAGCTCTCCAACATGATAGAGACATTGCTAATGTGGAGGCACCTTCATCCATGATGGTACTTTGGATGTTTTTCCCACATACTTTTGTAGCAATTTGAAAACCAAGTTGGTGAGAAAGCCTTGACTTGAAATACTCCAGGTTAAAACTAATGGTATTAGAAGTCTTTGGATATATAGCACCAAGTGTTGATAACAAGTTTTTACGTTGCGTTGGACAAGTTGAGAGCACTTTGAGAGTGGACATAGCGCATGGTTCCTCAACTAAATATTCAACAATGTTATAATATTGGGTGGCTCAAGCACTAGGATTAAAAACTTACTTTTGAATGGTGCTCTTTGGAGGACACAACACTGTGTCATAGACCAGTTTCTCTATTTGAAGAGGGGTAGTAGATGGAGGAGTGGAGGGGGGAACTTTACTGGTAGGTTTTTCCTCACTCTTCTTTTCTATAGTTGTGTTATAACTATGTCCTAGTTGATATTTTAATCATTTCAGTACACACCATTTTCACCTCTTCGGTTGAAGAACAAGTTCCATGTAAGTATTCCTGATCAACTAACTATTGTTGTAAAGGGAAGGGTCGGTTAACACTGCTAGTGTGGATGTACCTTTTAGAAACTTATTAACCTCCTCATGATGAGGACATTCTTTTGTAAAGTGGTCAATTCCACATATGAGGCAAGGAAAGTTTACCTTTCTCTTAAATTTTGATTCAACATCGATGGTTTGTGTCTTGGGATTGTCCTGCTGGTTGGAAGGATTCTTGGATTTTCCTTTAGTTTTCTTCTTGTCTATAGGTGATTTTGCATATTTGACTGCATTAAATTTAGAGGAACCAACAAGAGTAGAAGTAGTGTTGGTGTTGGCAACAGTCTGGTTAGATACAGAGATTGTTTGACTCTGTTGTTTCATTGATTTAGGTGTAGGTCGTGGTTGCATGGAACCTAAAATGCCATCGACATGAGTTTCAATGGAAGGTCTCGAAGGATCTATGGTGGGACGAGGAGCATGTGGAATTAGGTCATGCAAAGTTTCAGACTGGTAATAAACCAAGTCCAAATATTGTGCACGACTGATCACTTGCTCCTCCGTGATGACACACCCCATAGAAGCATCCCTAGCAATGGGTGGAAGAAGTGATTTCGTGAAACAATCGGCCAGTAATTGATCTAGAATAGGAGCCTTAATTAACTTATGTCATATTCTCCGCTCATGTATGTGATCAGAAATGTGAGTGGAAGTAGACCATCAAAGTGAGGATAATAGGTCCTTACTAGTTTCATATCTAATTGATAACTGGAAATGTGTAAGGAATGACATAGGTCATGCCATTTGGTGTCAGCTGCAATGAGGGTAAAGAAGAAGGTTAGGCTACCAAGTTGTGTGATCATATCATATAGTTCACCTCTTTTTTTTTGTTCCAAAAGGAGGGTGTTCCATGAAGAGAATCTCCAAAACGCATGGCATGGTCAGCCACATGAGAATCTGGAACTTGGTCGAGTTGGGTGAGAAGGGCTGAGACCATTGTGGGGAGGGTGTCTTCAAGGTTGCGTTTAACAAATACAGAAGCGGTAGCTTGGCTACGATGGTGCATGATAAGGTTGTACAAATAGTAGCAAAAGTGGGGGTGTTGGTCGAACCTTTTATCATGGTATCGCATAAGGTGCAATGCATACTCTTGCATGTTGATTTCATGAACACGTGGTTGCTTTAGCATGGCAGCACCTATGGGGAACAAGGTTGGTAATGCCATAGAAAGGAGGCCTTCTGTGTTGTATTCATTAATTGGGGAAAGGCCAATTGGGGGCCATTCAATGGAAGGTGTTGGGTTTATAAAGTATGCAACAAAGCATCGAATTTCTTCAAACTAAGTGTGAGAATTTGGGGGTGCATAAATGAAGGAGGAGGTTTGGGGGTTTAGTGAAGTCAGCAAGGAAGGAGGTGCATCATCATCAAGGGAAGAGGGTATGTGAGCGTCTAGGCCAAAGGTGGTTGCATGGCGAAGGAGGGGGGATACATCTATGGGTTGAACTGGAAAAGCATTTAGGATAAATAAACTAAGTTGGAAATCCTTGTAATATGGGTCGTTGGAAATTTTGAATTCTAACGCAGCAAGGACATTTGAACGGCTAACAATGAATTCATATGGCTTGTTTGCAGCATTGAATTTACGTACAACAAGGATGTCCAAGTATAGCAAGAGGCGTGGAAGCGACATGGCTATTGTGGAAATGTCTTGGGGGGAACTAATAGTATGGCCAGAGTATTTGTATTGGCCACCACGTGCATGTGTAAATTGCAGTATTGGGTTAACACAGGCAATTAACATTTCTTCGATTTGAGTTAGTCATGCAAACACGACTACCTGGTGTCCACGGTCCATATTGTTTTCTAAGGAGAAGCGATGTCCATGGCATTCTTGAGTACAGTGAAAGCATGTATAGCTGCCATGTAACAACTTAGTTTTAATGCCTGGATATGATTCTTGGTAGATGGAGAAAATCTTAATTGGGTGTAGGCGATCAAGTCTTTTACGAAATCGACATTAAGCATCTGTTAAGGGGGCAGTGGATGTGGTTGGTGGATGGGGGGTGTAGCAAAGGTGTGGATTGGTGGAGCATTGAGGTTTGCAAATGTAGAGGTGGATGTGTTTGTAGGTGGATCATTTTGGGTTAGTGGTGGGTTACGTGATGGGGTGGTTCCAGAAGTGATGGTGGGATGTATGGATCGACGATAAAGGCGTCGCTGTGTGTTGAGATGGTCTTTGTTGTGGCCATAAAGAAGCCTTCGTCATGCATTTATTTGTTCATTTCCAATATTGGATGGCATAGGTACGTTGAAGGAACACAAGTTTCTGTTAACCTTGTAGAAGACATAAATGGGGTGGTTGCATGTTATAAATAAGGTAAGTAAAGGGAAAAATGAAAGCAATTTACTGTATCAATAAAGGCATTCCACATTGAAAAATGTATTTATAAATATAAAATTAAAAGCCATATAAATATATAGAAATTAAAAAATGTGCAAAGCATTTGTTTGACAATTTTCCATCATAAATATGTAGTTGAGAGGTAGACCCAAAAAAAGCATAGGATATAAAAGAACAACATACATAAAAAACTAAACATTGTATCCATGTAATAAAACATGCGCCATTGGTTGCATGCATGTAGAGAAGTATAGTGTCTATGAACCATTTAAAGTATCAGATTAGAATAGATACAAGTTAATGTATTTGATAACATATATAATGAAGCATATATCATTACATGAAATAGTAATGAAAATGTATCAATATATACTAGTAGAAGCGTACATGAAAGTAGGAAAGGACATGGGAAAAAAAGAAAACGATAGTGATGAAGTGGAAGGAAATACTTTAATGGAGATGAAGTGGAAAGCATTGGAAACATAGGCTTTGTAGGTGGGAAAAGATGTATAGAATATATCCATGTAGAATGAAGAAGTGCAAAATTTGGAAACTATAGGAGGGTGATGTGAATGGGTGTTGGGTAGAGAGGAAGGGTTGTTGCATAGATGTGAGGTCAAATATGACGTGCAATGGGTTGACTACAAGAGGTAAGTGCATGTATTTCTTCGAGGAGGATGGATGATCCAGACATATAAGTAACCTCCTCAGAGTGAACAATGGTTGTTTTCAAATGTTCAATTGCATTGAAAGTCTTTGTCTTAATAGATAAGGTGAAAAGGTATTGTCATGAGGTCAGATCTATAGCTATATCATTTAAGGAAGATGGTTTAGTGGAAAGGAGGCACAAATATTTTGTTGATATGCCAAGGAGTTGGTTTGCCGCATCATCAAAAGTTGCGGCAACAATGATCTGGCCGGTGTGGTCTTTCAGGGAAACCTTCAACATGTACCTATAATCACACTATGAAAATTCACCATTGCACTTGGTGCAATGCCAAGTGTTGTGAACCTGATGAGAAATATTTTTCATTCATTGTATTCCATCAACAAAGAGAGGGCATGCAAGGAAGTGGAAGTCATCCATGTTAATGGTAGCGATGGGCGCACGTACATAGAACCATAATGCCTTCTCAAAGGGTGGCATGGTTTGCAACTCAAGTATTGTTTTCTTTGGATTGCTTCAAGACGCAGAGCACGTAAATTTTCAACTCAATGAAGGTGAAGCTGCACGGAAACCACTTTCAGTGAACCATTTCTGAAGTATGTGGGTTGGATCAATATCTAGATTTATAAGTAGGGTATTATTTGCAACACTTCCAAGTGCTCTGCCATTGAAATCAGTAAGATGAGCACCCTTGATTGCAAGGACAGGAGATGGACCAGAGGAGGACAATGAAGCAAGTTGTGAGCCATCAGTGTGGCAATGATGGCCCCAAAGTGTGAAATATATGCTAAAGCAAGATGTGTCTCCAAGGGCAACAGTCCTCCTGCTGGTTTCAGAGCCATGTTTTTTCCGAATTGTTGATGCAAGGGAGACGGAGATGACCATGCCAATAATGTCAACCATGGAATTTAGTGGTGTCGCTTGAAGGTCATCAATTGTTTTAAAGTGGAAGGAATGTACAGGAATTGAGGGGATGGCATGTAGGCAAGGTTGGATGGTCGACGTAGAAGAGAGGACAATCTCAAGATGGTTGTTCAAATGGTTATATGCAAGGTTAGTTGCTTTGATTGTGCCATGGAAATAGTGTAGACAGTCCCTATTTCAAGTTGGGAATAGAAGGAGTCAACAAAGTTGTTAAATGCAGAGACATGGATCTCTTCTCTAGAACAGTCAAGAAGGTCAAAGCCAAATAATTTTCCTAGACCTTTTTGGTTGGTGTATTCATGGATGTTTGTCTTTGCAATTACACGACCTTGAATGGACCGTTTTTTGTGGTTGGGGTTAAGTGTTGTGAACGGAATAGTAGCAGGTGGCATGGATACTAGTGGAGTTGATGTTTGGGATGAGAAAAGAAGAAGACTTTCTTTTGTGAGGCCAAATGATTGGCTAGTTGATGAGGCGGGTGGAAGTCCAAGGCCACGTGGGAGTAAAAGAGGCAAAGGACTCCCAATTAAGGCAACTTTGTTGTGGATCAATTCAAGATCAAGCACTGATATATTCTTGGCTAGAAAAACAAAAGGGAATTAATAATAAAAAATATGAATAAATTGTTAGCGGGTGGGAAAAAAACTGGAATAAATGTTTGGAAAAAAGAACGAGATTAAGCAAAAGGGAAAGAGAATGTATGTGGCATCGTGAACAACGTTGCAGATTCATTTGATTAGTTTGATGATAGAGCCTTCTTGAAGTCCACCATCTGAGAGGAGGGGGTTGAAGGAAACTGGAAGCAATGTCTGGTGCATGTTGGTGCCATCGAAGATAGCCATTCGGAAGCACATATTCGTTGATTTGGTTGTGCCGACCAGGGAAAGTGAAACAACTTGCAGATATGGTTGGAGGTGTACAGAACCAGACAAGAGAAGAGAAATCACATCTTCTGTCAAGGGTGGTTCCATTGGGTGGGAAAAATCCTGAGATATATAGAAAGAAGGTAACTTAGATATAGGAGACAAGATGGAAAAGGAGGCAATGTAAGAGGTAACAACAATTTAAAAGAACAAAGCTAAATCGATATAAGCTAAAAATTAACTTGAATCCTCTAAATTGATATAAGCTAAAAATTCTTGTGAGAATTCTGAAAGACTCTCATATGAGATACATAAATGCTAGTGAAAGTTAGAGGTATATATTAATTATGTGATAGACATATGTGATGAATGTCATCAAATACAAAAAAATCCTCTTAAAGGTGGAAGGCAATAGAAAAAGCCTTGATAATGACTTGTTTCCACTTGTAATTGGTGGATAAAACTCTGTTGGAAACAACACATATGAACAGGTTGCACAATTAAACTGTCAAAGTGAAACTAAACACATAGCATTTCAAACAAGCAATAATATCATTGTCAAGTAGGTGCAAGTTAATGTTATTTTGTTTTAAGATCATTAAAGGGACTATATAAATAAAAAATTAGTGAATAAAATTAAAAATTCCAAGGATTAACAATAAGTCATTTATTTTGTCACATTTTCCAATTAGTAACAACCACCGCCATGGATGAATGGGGTTTTTGACCTGCGCACGTTAGGGTTGGAGCTGCGGCAGTATTGAGAGAGAGCAGTCATGGCGACGCCTGAGGGAGGGGAGGTCGCCCCCCCTCCCCATCCCAGATCGGATGAGGAAGCCTTCCGAAGGCTCCTCATTAGTAGAGGCAAGAAGCCCTCTACTCCAGAGATCCCAAAATTTATCAAGAAGCTAGAGGAAATTCCTGAAATCGCCCTTCCTGAAGAAAAACCAATGAAGATAGCTCTGGCATTGGCTAAGCGAGGCCTCGTGGGTCAGTTTATGGGCTTATGGCCCTCCACCAAGACTACTGATGACTGGATACAGAGAAATTGGAAGCCCAATCTGAAACATGGAGTAACTTGTTACCCTGTTGGAAGAGGGTTCTTTGTGTTTGAATTCATCTCAGAAGAAGATCGTGACTTAGTCTTTAGAAATGGCCCCTACTTCATGGGGACGCAGGGTCTATACCTGAACAAATGGACACCAGATTTTGACCCCTCGGTCGATCTCCCCAAAGAAGTGTCGATGTGGGTTAGGCTTCCTAATCTTCCGGTGCATTGTTGGGATATCGACTCTCTGCAGAGAATAGGGAACGGAATCGGACGTTTCATTGACAAAGCCGATAATAAGGGACAATACACTTGCGCCAGAATTTGTGTTGAAGTTGTTCTTGAAGCTGGCCTTCCTAAGGCAGTAAAATTAACCGTTGGATCCTGGACTCACTACCAGAAATTGGACTACGAGCACCTGCCCTTCAAGTGCGGGAACTTCCAAGAGCATGGCCACTTCCAAATACATTGCCCCAAACTAGCCGCTGGGAAAGAAGATGCTGAAGGATGGCAGAAAGTAAAGAAAGGGAAAACCTCTAACAATGCCAAAAGCAAGGAGAAAACGGCCTAGGAACCCCCAAAGGAAGGCAGCTCAAAGCCTAGTCACCAGGAATCTCCTAATGAAGCTCAAACCCCCACAAACACTCCAAAAGTTGAAGAAATTCGGGTGCCACAAGCCCCAACCTACCCAATCCCTCAACCTGTTGTCTCCAGCTCGTCAAAGAAACACAATAGTTTGGGCTCAGAAACAGGAGCTAAATCCTTTGAGGAAGGAGATACTGAAGCAAGCAACCCGTCAGGCACCCCAGACCAACCAAAGCGTGGATAGAAGACCGAGAAGAAGAGAAGGGAAGAGCAGTCCTACAAGGATGTGGTTCAAGGCTCTCAGCATACCATTCCAGAAATGATGAATACCAGATCGGGGATGAATCTAGGAAAGACCCCGAAAGGAAGCCATCCCTCTCATCCAAGTAAATAATGTAATACGTCTCCTGGAACTGCAGAGGACTGGGCAGCTCTCTAAAAGAAAAAGCTATAAGGGATTTAGTAAGAGTAATGAGGCCTAAAGTCCTTCTAATCCAGGAGACGAAACTAGAGGAGGATGCTCTCCTCCGAGCAAGTAACTCGTTCTGGAAGAAAGGCCCGGTTAGGGCTGTGAGCGCAAGAGGAGCTTTCGGAGGCTTAGCAATGTTCTGGGACTCTACAAAGCTCGAACTAGTAGAAGAAGAAATAACCATTCACTGGTTATTCATCAAGCTGCTCCATAAAGAATCCGGTCATCTCATAAACCTCTTTAATATGTATGTTCCTGTCTCTTTTGTTGAGAAAAAAGAGTGTTGGGATTCCTTAAAATTATTTCTTAATCATCATAACCCTGAAAATTTAGTAGTGGCTGGAGATTTAAATGTAACCCTTGCTCTGGCCGAAAAAAAAGGGGGATCAATAGTCTGGGATCCTGTAAGAGAGTGGGTGGAAGACTTGTTGCTGGACTGGGAGCTTGAAGATATCATTCCTGGCAGTGGAAAGTTCACCTAGTCCAATAAAAGGATAGGACCGGGCCACATAGTTGCCCGTCTAGACCGTTTCCTTATTCATTCATCTTTCCTAACCCTTGGTCTTATGGCAACCTCCAAGATTCTCCCGCATTACACCTCTGATCATAAACCAATTTCACTCTCCCTTTCGCCTGGGAAAAATTTAGGTCATGTCCCCTTCCGGTTTAGCCCAATTTGGGTTAATCAAGAAGGCTTCCTTGATCTTGTGTCCAATTCCTGGAAGCAACCTGTTTATGGATCCCCCTTCTATGTCTGGGAAGGAAAGCTCAGAAGACTCAAAGCTGATCTGAAATCTTGGGCTAAAGGTCTAAGCTCTCCTATGGCTGAAAGGAAAAGAATTCAGAAGGCCTTGGAACGGCACCAATTGGTCTTGGAAGAGTCCCCAGTCACTCCTGCCTTGCTTAACCGGGAAGCTGAGCTTCAAAGGAAGTACCATAAAGCTTGTAGAGAAGAGGAAATCTACTGGAGAGTCAAATCAAGGACGCTTTGGCTTCAAGCTGGAGACAAAAACACTTTGTTCTTTCAAAAGCAATCCCAAGCTAGGAAAATCTATAACTCCATTAGTGAAATTCAAATGCAAGATCAAGTCATAAAGGATTTTAGTGGCATTAAGGAGGCAACTCATTCCTTCTTCAAAAATCTCTATTCTGCCTCGGATCTGGAACTAGTGGACCCGAATTCCTACCCTCTCTCAGAGATTCCAAACTTGATCAATGATGATGACAACCTGCTGCTGAATAGCCCTGTTAGTATCCGTGAAATCAAGAAATCCCTCTTCAAAATGGACCCAGACAAAGCTCCAGGGCTGGATGGATTTATAGCCCGGTTCTATATTTCTTGCTGGGACATTATAAAAAAGGACCTGTACAGAATGGTCAAGAAGGATCAGAACTATACCAAGTTGGGTGGCAGCACTAATTCCTCATTCTTGGCCCTCATTCCAAAAAAAAAAGGTGCTAAGAACTTTAACAGATTTAGGCCTATCTCCCTATGCAATACGGGATACAAAATCATTACCAAAATAATGGCTAATAGACTCAAAAGAATCCTGCCTAAGTTGATCCCGGAAAATCAAGGTGGGTTTGTGAGAGGAAGACAGATTCTGGATAACATTATCTTAGTCCAAGAAGCCATTCANTGGACCTGGCCAATGCCTTGGACAGAGTCAAGCACGATTTCCTTTTTGCAGCCATGAGAAACTTTGGGTTCAGTCAGAAATTCATAGAGTGGGTCAAAGCTTGCATATCAACCCCCTGGATTGCCCCGTTGGTTAATGGCCGTCCTACCAACTTTTTCCAAGCTTCAAGAGGATTAAGGCAAGGTTTCCCTCTCTCCCCTGTGCTCTTTGTCATCCAAGCCTCCGTGCTAAGTTTCCAATTGAACAGAAGTCTCCAAAACAGGTCTCTCTCAGGCATCAAAATCGTCCCAAAGGTCAAGGATGTAAACCACGCCCAGTTCGCTGATGATACTCTTTTATTGGGAGCTTCCAAACTTAATACAGCTAGGAACTTTAAAACAGAACTTGACTTCTACAGAGGCAGCTCTGGAAGTGAAATAAACTTTTACAAAAGTAAGATCTATGGCTGGAATTGCTCTCCTCGCGAAATGTTGGAGTTATCTCGGATTCTTGAAATGGAAGGCATCACAATCTTGGACACTTTCACCTACCTGGGCATTTCAATTTTCAAAGCTTCCCCTAGAGTATCCCATTGGCTGCCCCTTTTGGACAAACTAAAAAACAAGATCCATGCGTGGGGAGCAAAGTGGCTCAACAAAGCAGGTAAAGTTATTTTGATGAATTCTGTCCTTACCAACCTTCCAATCTATCAATGCTCGGTTCTTTTAGCTCCCAAAACCATAACAAACAAAATTGATGAGCTACTCCGTCGCTTCCTCTGGGAAGGTGGTCGAAACTGTGAAAAGAAGCTTCACCTTGTGAGCTGGGACAAGGTCACGAAGCCAAAGATGGAGGGGGGTCTTCAAATCAGAGATGTGGCTACCCAAAATCTAGCCATGGGTGGAAAAATTCTTTGGAACATGATCACTGGGGAAAGAACTTGGAGCAAGCAAATCCTCCGGAAAAGATATTTCAAAGGAGACAAAGATAGATGCCTTGAAAAGCCCACAAAAGTGCAGAAAGGATCCCCGATCTTCTCGCTCTGCAAAAGGGCCCTTCCTCACTTCATTTCAAAGCTCACGTGGATTCCGGGAAACGGGGCAAAAATAAAAATCTAGGAGGACTCTATCCTTGGGGATCAGCCTTTCAATGAGTTAAACGACCTGGGAAATATCAAAGCTTGGCTTCTTGCCAAAAACTACAGCACTCTGTGGGACATTTCCGCCTGGAACAACGATGACAAAGAATCCTGGAAAAGCTGGAATCTAGGAAATTACCCGGACGAGCTCAAGGAGGAAGCTTCAAAGCTGTTGGAATTCCTTCAAGGGAAATTCCCCTATAGTGCCAAATCCAAAGATAAACGGGGTTGGGGTTCAGGATCGGGGAAATACACAACAGCTGCTGGCTACGCTACCATATTGGAGCTACCTTGGGTCCCTCCCGATCCTGCCCCGTGGAAAGCTCTCTGGAATTTCCCTTCAATTCCTAAAATTGATATTTTTATATGGACCCTGCTTCACAACAACATTTTGACCAGCGATAATCTTAAGAGGAAAGGCTGGGAAGGGCCCTCTCGCTGCCCTCTGTGTAATCGGGCTGAAGAAACTGCGGAGCACCTCTTCATCTCCTGTGATTTCACTAAAGAAGTATGGAGGCTTATTTTAGGATCCACCACTGAAAGACTACCAAACTCAGTAACGGAGCTTATAAGCAGTTGGAACTCTCTTTCTCCTTTCAATCTGAGCAAGAAAAATCTCCTCAAGCTCACTTGGATGTGGACACACAAATTTCTGTATTGGAAGATCTGGCTGGAGAGGAACAACAGAATTTTTAAGGAGGAAAGCAAAATCCCTCCTCAAGTCGCTATTAAAGCTCGGACCATGGTATCATAAGCTCTAAGCATTAAGCCTTCCATCAAAAATTCGACTACCCTCTCTCCTGAAGAAGATCGCTGGCTTAGGGAGTTCAATCTGAACCAGCAAAGCATTGAAGCAATCAAACCTCCTCAAAAGACAAACTGAGAAATTAGGTTGGATGAACAGGAATTCATTAAGTGGAGGTCAGCCCTTGATGAATGGTGCCTCTTCTTTGACGGGGCCTCGAAAGGGAATCTCGGTCAAGCTGGAGGAGGAGGCATCATCATTGAGCCCTCTGGCAAACTCCACCTATACTATGCAGGGGGCCTAGGATACGCCTCCAACAATCATGCTGAGTTTCTGGTGCTGTGGCAAGGACTAAACCAAGCAAGGAAGCTGAACATCAGAAGCTTACTATCTTTGGCGACTCCAGACTAATTGTTAAAGCGGTACACACTAAGAA
Source organism: Pseudotsuga menziesii (assembly GCA_001517045.1). Lineage (NCBI taxonomy): Eukaryota > Viridiplantae > Streptophyta > Pinopsida > Pinales > Pinaceae > Pseudotsuga > Pseudotsuga menziesii. Next base: position 149,860 of record LPNX010933006.1, read on the forward strand.
GGTGCCAACGGATATTAACCTTGCCCAAACGTACAGGAAAGTCCTTCTCCTTCTGACGCACTTCAGAACTTACAAGGCTTATCACGTGCTAAGGAATCTCAACATTCTAGCGGATGTTGAGGCCAACCGGGGCACTCTTTTGAGCAAGAGCCAGCTAATTGTCAATGGAGAAACTTCAAATCACCTGCTTCCCTAAGGCTAAGGCTGCACTAGCCTGTCTCATCACGTGGGCATCTCAACAGCATTTGAAGAAACTAGAAAGATACAACCCAGCACAGTATTTGCCATGTGTGTAAAGCTGGAGATGAAGCTCAGTATAGTAGTTTTGAATATGCATTGTAAAGGCCCTGGCAGCCCCTTTGCCAGTCTTTAATTAAAATTTTAACCGTTTTCGTAAAAAAAAAACAATAAGTCATTTGGTTAATCTGTTTGTGCTTATTAAAGACAGGTATGGGATGAGATGGAGAGTATGATAGGGGTTAGAGGAGTTTGGCAAGAGGATAGAATAGTAAAATGTTTCAAAACCTAGCAAATGAAGGTAGAACTAAAAGAATTTAAATTCTTTTTGTTGGTGGTAGGCTCGACATGTGGCTTGCTAGGAATGCAGGCTTATTTGAGGACAAATCCATTCCCTCTTTCTAGTGTGTTGTTCAAAGCATATCTATCTTTTCCAATTACAAGTCGATTTGTAAGCTATCAACATCACAAGGAGTGCTTAACAGTACATTCTATCACCAACCGACCTAGGCCCCAAGGGATTAGGCATTATCATGTTGTCTGGATATCTCTTGGTAGATTATTAAAATTCCATTATTTTTTTTAAGTACTTATACATAAATATGTTATGGTTTATTTAAGATGCACCTATGAACACTACCAATAATGACGTGCTTAATTATCCAATTGATTCAACTTGCTAAGTCAATGGATCCAGTGATAGGTTGAATGTAGTATTGGCTTTGAGAAACTTGGTATAATTGGCAAGCATATATGCAAGGTGGGAGAGACACAGTAACAAACTTATCAAACCTTGTCAAGTTTGATAAAGGTATTCCCTTTAATTAGAGTTTTGCATGCCTAAGTGATTTCAATTTGTAATCTTTCCCAAAATTCCAATAGTGTTGGACCAAATACTAAAAAAACATTTAGAACAGGCTAGAGAAGAGTTATGTCTCTTAATCTTGGTGGATACATGTCCAATGGCGGAAAAGTGGAATTGCTTGAAATGGATGAATTGTGTTTAAAGGAAAACGACCACGGGCTGGGGAGAGCAAATATAAATCAATATAAGCTACAAATTCATGTGAGAATTCTGGAAGACTCATATTTATACAAAAATGCTGGGAAAATTTTGAGTTATATATTGACTATGGGAGAGACATATGTATTGAATGTCAGTGATTACTGCACAATATCTCATAAAGATGGAAGCAAAAAAAAACAATGTTAATTACCTAGGTCAGCTTTAATTGCTAGATAAAACTCTATTGGAAGCAACAATTATGATCAACTTGCACAAGTAAAATCTCAAAGTGAAACTAAACATATAGCAATTCAAACCAGCAACAATTCCACTATCAAGTATTTGCAAGATATTTGTTTTTAAGAGCTTCTTGTATATGCAAAAAGAGAATTGCACCATTAGGTTGTAGTAAATGCCCTGCATATATTAATAATTTGCAATCAAAGACCTAAAGATAAACGATGATTACCTGTATATATTAATTGCATGCCAGGTAATGTAAATTAGTGAATGATTACCTATATATATTCACATCCTTATATACATATGATATTGTAGTGAATGCTTGGAATTAGATTATGGAAAATACGTCAAAGGCTTTGTACCTAAAATCTGTTCATTTTGATACCCTGTATAAGGAGCTACCAGTTTTGACTATTGTTTGAGAGTTAACTATTTTAGAAAGGGAGAGCATGTAATGAATTTAGGACATTAAATAAGCAATTTTTTAAAAATGGTTATAAAAAAGGGGATCTTAGCAAGCTCAATTCAAGGCATGGAAACTTAATCTTGCTTAATTCTTGACACAGATAAAAAGAATCAAAAACTTGAATATGCTAGTATATTATTTTTAACAATTTGATCGTTGGAAAGCTTATATATATATATATATATATATATATATATATATATATANTGATTATCTCTATTTTTTTATTTTGAATATTGTAACCCTAGGCCCTATGTCATATTTTCGATGCAATTTCTCTTGTAAAAAATAAAAATTTGATATATATTAATTATGATAAAAATAAGATCATTGATCACCTCTCAAAGCATTGATTTGGTGATTAAGGGATTTCTACTAATCATCTTGAGTCAAATGAATGACATTTCTTCATCATCCATCCAGTTCATGTGACATGTCAATTTGAAAATCGTCGTCTTCAAAAGGTACATTTTTTTCATCCTAATTAGGAATCTATCTATCTAACTTGATTATTATTCAAAACAACATTATTATTATTCCTAAGTGGAGGTTGTACCTGGGGTTATCTAGGCCTTCTTTCTGTAGTAAACAATTGAGGATGAAAAAAGTCTTCTAGAAGGTGCTTTATTTCTGTATGGGAAATTTTAATTTCTTAATCCAGCGTTCTAAATACCCTGACCACATGCACTATTCAATTGCTCAAGTCTAGTGATTTTGTTTGATAGAATTATGATGTAGAGACAACCATTAACCCTGCTTATAAGCTCCTCTAATCTCTTTCCAAGTCACCTGAGATGTGCTATCTTTGTATTCCGAGCACAGATCCTTTGCTCATTTAAATATGTCTTTTCACAGTACTCATCCAACATTCCCTATAATCACCATCTCTCTGGAAATTATACATTCTACAAGCATTTTAATAGCATTACTGGAATTACATATGCATTGTAAAAATATTGTGGTGTTTGCCTAAAATTGCAACTACTATTTTGCTACCACCAAATCCATTCCCACTTACAAAACTCATAAAATCATTGGCAATATAATGTCAAAATCATACTTCTAGCATTTCAACATAATTACAGACCCTTTGGTGTATTTCAGCCCCTGTCCTTTGGTTTCAATGCCTATCAGAAAGACTCACAAACAATAACATATTAAAGACCTCTGAAGCTACAGATGGGTGAAGCTACGAATGGGTGCCTAATAAACTTAGAGCTATGTTTCAACCCAAATCTTCAACTCCTAAAGGCTTTTGGTGTAAAGAGAGCTATTGAGAGCAAATATATTGAGAATCAAAATAGGTTTTTTTCTATACTTTTGCATCAAAGATAGATCTATGAAAAGGAGCAACATTGTAAAGAAGGCGCTGGTATCTTTGTTAAGGAAGACCAGCTACATAAGTGCTAAAATCAAGATGCATGAAATTGCAGCTGGTACATTCTTCCTAAGCCATGGTGACTTCTAGCAGGGGCATTGTCCAGGTTCAGCTATACACACAACATTCACATTTTCATTTTTATTGGTTGGACAGATATTCAAATAAAAAGTGAAAGAGGGTAGAAAACCTAGATCTGAGGGTCCTAAACACGTTTAAACTAGATTCAAAAACAAGTTTAGAAATAAATATAGTAAAAGTTATTTCAATGCAATTTCCAGACGGAAAAAGAAGCACGGCAACACAAGTACCTATGCGTTGGATGAAATCTCCGCTGATCTGAAAGCTCCAACTGTGCGTTGGATGAAAGCTCTATTGATCTTAGGGTGAAACAGAAGAACCTCTTCGTCTGATGAAAGAGATGGGCTGGCGTCTTTGCATCTCTGTCCACATTATATAACAAGCCAAGGTTGTTGGATCCATTAAAACTTCATTAACACCTGTCATTTCCATCTTGCCATGAAGGGTTTTACATCGAAACAATTTATTTGCAGATTAGACGAGGGAGACAGTTTGTAGTCGTGGTATGGTTGGGCTCAATCTAGTTTGTAGTGCAGGATGAAGCGGAGGACAAAAAAATAGAGCAAGATAGGGTTTTCAGAAACAAGATTTATTGCATATTGGATGGGGAAGATAATGGAATGGCAGTCAAGTCAGTGTAGTCGATGGTAGGATGGGAGGACAATAGCACAAAACCAGATATGAAAGTAAAAATACATTTGTATTATTTTTTAAGATTTATATATTAAATTTAAATTAAAAATATATAGACATGAAAGTAAAAATGCTGTGTATTATTTTTCAAATATTTATATTTGCATTGTACTAATTTTTGTGTTATCTTGATTAAAATTTTAATTATATTTATATTTACATGTAATAATTTAATTTGTGTTATCGTAATTAAAATTTTAATTATATTTATATTTAGATTAATAATTTCTGTGTAAATATCTTAATTAAAAATATATTTATATTTATTTATATATTTGACTAAAATATTTGTTATAGGTATAATAATATTATTTTTATATGTATGATAATATTTAGCTAACATATTTGTTATATGTATGATATTTTATTTGTTTTATGTATAATATTGTTTTTGGTTATATGTATGAATTTGAAAGCAGACATGATAACGTCTGCATTACCATGTGATCTCTGACATACATGGGTTATAACTATTGGTTATAAGTAATATTTTTTTTGAAAAACAGACATGACAAAAGTGTTACCCATATGATAGCAATAACTCTCATATTAGGTTTGGGTCGTAAAACTAACACCTCTTTACACAATGATATCAACACAAAGATTCGAAACGGGCGATGGTATAGTTGAATGAAGCAATAGTTGAATGAAATGCGCGATGGTATAGTTGAATGAAGCAGACATACGTTTGAGTCTTCAACTAACACATGATAACCGTTTCGATGGTATAGTTGAATGAAGCAATAGTTGAATGAAATGCGCGATGGTATAGTTGAATGAAGCAGACATACGTTTGAGTCTTCAACTAACACATGATACAGTCATCATGATACATTTTCACCATATCTATCTGAAGAGCAACAAAGAGGCGGACAGATTTTCTAAACATTTTTGTTGAAGAGATACAGTCTCTTTGTCCATAAAAACCTTCGTGATCAATCTAGAAGCAGCGATCCAATCTCTTTGTCCATAAAAATCTTCATGATGTGTTTCTTTGTCCATAAAAATCTTCATGATGTGTTTAGGGGAGCCTCCCATCAATATACACTAGTCTATGATTTTGTGGTTTTCATCCTTTGAGACTTAAGTGGCTGGCAGCAGCTTTATTAAACCTTTCGGAACATTCCGGCCTTCGTGATCAATCTAGAAGCAGCGATCCAATCTCTTAGTTCATAAAAATCTTCGTGAATCTTCGTGATGTGTTTAGGGCAGCCTCCCATCAAGATACACTAGTCTATGATTTTGCGGTTTTCATCCTTCGAGACTTGAGGGGCTGGCAGCAGCTTTATTAAAGCTTTCAGAACATTCCGGTCATTAGTGCCCTCTCAAGCCAGTTTGACAAACCCTATGTTTTTTTCTGTGCACTCATTTAAAGACATTTGTAGATGTGATGGTGCAGATATTTTTTTGTGTGCACTCATTTGAAGACATTTGTGGATATGATGGTGCAGATATGTTTTTTTCCGTGCACTCATTTATAGACATGTGCACTCATTTATAGACATGTGCACTCATTTAAAGACATTTGTAGATATGATGGTGCATGTATGTTTTTTTCTGTGCACTCATTTATAGACATGTGCACTCATTTAAAGACATTTGTAGATATGATGGTGCATGTATGTTTTTTCTGTGCACTCATCTAGTGAAGGTTTCTTTATTCCTTCTTTACTCCTATTGTTAGCTCAGTTTTTGCATAAGAGACTTTCAACGTTTACACCCTTCGGGCTGTTTCACTTTCTACATTGCGACCCTTAATTTTTTAATGGAAATGATATCCAGTAAGCAACTGAAAATGTTTTTAAACCAAATATTATGTTAGACTCGAAAATAGTCCATTCCTTACACAAAGCAATTGTCATTCAAGCAAATTGAAAATGAAATAACCAAAGCACTTTTCGTTTCCCTAAGCAAATTGAAAATGAAATAACCAAAGCACTTTTCGTTTCCCTGAACTTTAGACTTGTACACTCGGGACGACACTAGTATGATTTTTTAAAAGGTCCTTAAAATTGTATGCATTGAGTTGTCTTTGGTAAAAGGAGAGGTTTTATAATCCCGTGTACACAACCATTTCAATGGTTTTACACATCTATGATCTTACTGACTACACAATGCTTTGAGAAATGAAACAACCAACGAATGTCCAACGGTAGACTAAAGTCCCGCTGCAAAATAACTATAATTAAACAAAGCGGAGAGGTATACAATCAAATCAACAGAGTAGATTAATCTATGAAATGAAACAAAGCAGAGGTATACAATCAAATCATCAGAGTAGATTACAGAAATTGGAATCGACCAATCCATAATAAACGTGCTAATTTGCTAAATGTCATCAAATCCAAAAGGTTGTCGAAATTTTTTTAGTAACTATTTATGGATAATAAAACTAGCATAACAACTTGTGTGTTTCATACCCGTTGCCAACTGACGAATTTAGTTTCCACGAAATTTCCAGCAGAAAAGGACTATAATCTGTCAAACTCTACGAAAAAACTAAGATCTACTTAGATCAACACCAAATTTGCTTCCTATATTTCATTTACAAACCCCAATTAAAATACACGGAAGATTTTATTTATAAACCCCACTCAAAACACAAGGAAATAACGCCTTCGATCCAGAGATAAAAAGAACAATATTCCAGAAGTAAAACATGTTACCTTCGCTAAAAAATTTCAAAAGGGCAAGCTAAAGAGGGGCAAGTGGTCATCAATGAATAGTTGCGAGCAGAAATGCAAACCATCAGAAAATTTTCCGATGGTATAATTTTTGGGAAGAAATTTATGTGATTTTCAAAAAATAAACATAGATACCTACAAAAAATAAACCCACTCCTATACTGGATGAAAATTAATACCTTTAGAACACGAGTCAATTCAACCAGTTCCAGGTATGCTTGGTAAATGACAATATGCCTATGCGACAAGCACGAAACAGGGTAAACTTTACTTGGCATATTTGGTTACGGGTGAAATCATTAAATCCACCAAAAGAAAAAATATATTTAATACCTTTAGGCTTTAGAGCACGAATCAATTCCACCAGTTCCAGGTATGCTTGGGAAATTATAATATGCCTAGTGAAAAGCACGAAAACAGGGTAAAGTTGTAAACCTTACTTAGCATATTTAGACAACGGTGGAATCATCAATCACCCAAGCAGTATTCAACTACTTGGGAAATATATGCATATAGTTTCATAACGTCTGTAAAGCCTCTTTAGATCAACCAAGATCCCCCTGTTCAAAATATAAACGCATAAAGTAATTTTATCCTGCGGTTGGAAAAATTAAGCTTTTATAATGCTGCATTCTGCTGTGTGAGGCAAACATCTAATGCTCTTGAGGTAATGGCTAGCTAAAGAACCTCAACCTGATCAATATGATTCCACAGACCAGATGGAACTGCCGTGCTTACTGTTTTACAGCTTCCTATGACAAGCAGCAATACTGTGCATGGTATGGAAGAGTGCAAGAGAGATTGCTTCATTTGCTCAAATCTAAAATACAAAGTTCTCTGAGCAAGCCCACAGAGAGGCAATAAACGTGAAGAAAAGCAACCTTTCATATCAAGTGTTGTAAGAACAGATAATTGCCCTATTGTAGATGGCAGAGTTTTGAGGCTTTGAGCTTAGTACACCCACTGAACTGCAAAATCTCCACTATAGTTACCATGCCTTCAGCTTTTGGAAGATGTGTCACAGATGTAGAGTTACTGAGAAACCTCAGATTTTACAGGCAGCCAAAAATAGATAGCAATGACTTAAGTGAAAAGAGAAAAGGCTCATACCAAACAGTTGGCGGGATTTAAGAGCAGATATTTTCTTTAGGAAAGTGTGTACCCCCTCAAATCAAGAACTAAAAGCTGGGCCGTTTTTATCAAAACTGCTGGAGGAAGAAGGGGCAATCTTGCGTTCACACCCAATAATCCAGTACAAAGAACTGGACAGCACAAAGAAGTCCAGGAAGTTGGTCGATATTGCTACTGTAAAGTGAGAACTCTGTTGCCATTAAAATCACTCATCTAACAAGTCTCCTTAAAATCATTCATCTAACAAGTCTCCTTTAAAGGAGTCGATATTGCAGCAAGTCACAAACAGGCGACATTCCTTCTGGAGGCTTCTCTCCCGATCATTCCTATCCATGTTTATTAATAAAATTCCTTGAAACGCCTCAGATTTTAGAGCGTTTTCAGTCTTTAAGTTGTTCAAACAGGATGGTGAATCATTATGTTTGGAATATGTACCAAACTCACCTGACTTGAGTTCCATGTCTTCAGTGCAGTCCGCGTATACATTACGTAAACCAAAATACTTGAACAGGACTACCATGCATTTTGATAAAGATAGTGTTTCTTATACAACACACGAGGAATTTTTCGACAAACATTGTAATAGTTTTTCATCAAATATTTTTTGATATCTAAAATACACGCCTGCAATAGAGGATAAATTCATCCCAGATCACTGAAGCAGGCAGACAGTACAGAATACAAGCACCTCGTTGTTCTGTCAAAGTTATGTTTACACTTGCAAAACTTTCAGCCAGCTCCATGCATTCCTCTCCTGTTGCTTGATTAGTTTAACCTCGAAGAGCATGTGAAGCCTTCCATAGCAGAGGTGGGGTGGTGTCAAAAGAAACCATCAAACTTAAATCAGAGAAACAACTGAAGTCAAGCAAAGGTGAACCCTCCAAGGAGACCTGTTTGGCAAACTAATGGACCAGATTCCAACATTCCGGGGAGAAAACCTCCAAAGATTGGTAAGACAGGTTAATTAGCAATGGAAAAGCAAGCCTCATGGCAGAGTCTGAAACTCCCAGCAAGACCCCCTTCCAACATTCTAAAGAGAGATCCTCCATCTGCTGGCAAACCATTGACCTATTTGGCAAACCAATGGAAAAGCAAGCCTCATGGCAGAGTCTGAAACTCCCAGCAAGACTGGACCAGATTCCAACATTCCGGGGAGAAAACCTCTAAATATTGGTAAGGCAAGTTAATATACAGTGGCAAGATCCCCTTCCAATATTCCAAGGAGAAATCCTCCATCTGCTGGCAAACCATGGAACAAACAACACTTAACTGCTATGACGACAGTACATCAAACTCAAGAATAGCCTCCAACCATTGGTAATAATAAACAGTAAGATCCCTTTTCCAACATTCGAAGCAGAAATTCTCCACTTGCTAGCAACCATGGGTACAAACAGTGATTAACCACGGTGGCCACAGTACATCAAACCCTCAATATGAAGGCAATGGGAATTTGGCAAGAATTTGGGATGGACAGACAGCTGCAAACAGATGTTCATCCATGTGCATGAAGACCCATCAGGGGGACTACATGAAACACTCACAGCGTAAACATATGAAACATGAAATTGAATGGATAGTACTAACAACATCTTCTCCAGTGGCTAAATGTGCAAATGTTAGACATGATTTCCGCATTTGTAATCACGTGAAATTAAAATATAAAAATATGTTAGTGCAATCACATTTTAACAAAGTCAGTAATTTTTACTAGCGGAAATGCCCCAACTTAGGATATTTCATTGTTTTAACCTTGTACATACATATTTCTTCCATGGCTATCCCTCTGTGCCCTGGAAATCGGTGAATACCTTTCAGCAAATTACACCTTCCGTATATAACAAAAACTCAGTGGAACACAGCTTTTCAAGCAAAGGTAATAACATTTTCTTTAGACGTGAAAATTTGAATTTAATACCATTTTTTCTTGTTGAAGAAGAATAGCTAAAAATAATACAGAACTTGTAATATTGTCCTTGAAAAATAACATCCTCTAAAAATATCACTCCATTGAGAAGCATATGAGAAATACAACAAAACTGAAAAAGGGGCATTTCAGACTCATATCTCCAATTAAATTTACTTAAATATTTGGTAAACCCGTTGACTAGTTCATTGACAGAGAATCGTCAAAGCTTGATACAGGTATATCAAGTTCAAACAAAATTGCCGAAGCCTGATACAGGCATATCTCGCCACCATTAGAGTTAACAAGATTACACTGACTGTAAGCAAATAAAACGTTTTTTTCTGAAAATCTAATTAATTCTACTAATCACTAAAAGATCTAAGGCCTAAAACTGCAAAACTGAAAACAGTTTATCCTTCTGTCTGCTCCCTCAAACGCCGAATGGTACTTCGTACAGTCACAGCACTCGGAGTACTGCAAGTGATTTAACAATACCAATTAAAAAACGGCACTCTAATGGAAGATATTGAATATGAATGACCCAGAGCTACATCTAACACAAGATTTTACCCCACAAACAAGATTAAAATGGGAAGTATTCTTATTATCCCTGCACATTATTCAAATGGGAAAGCAATCTGATTATCACACCACGGAGCATGTGTGAAAGAAAAGAACTAAAGAAAAGAAAAGCAAAAAGGACTTCGAATGAGAACAGCTGCAAGTACCTAGCAATTTTGGCAAATTAGATACCCCACCCAACACCTAAGCCGAAGGAAACATATGTAATATGGTGCAGCCACCGGCCTCTCAGAGCGTGTTTCTAGATGCGATTTCAAAAGAAAAAGAAAAAAAGAGATTTGGACTTACTTGAGAGTGTAGGCACCACCTGCCTTGATCTTTCCGCAGTCTTTGCATCCCCAAATTCCAACTGCTTTTCTCTTCACAGCAAACTAAGGACACAGACAGATGGACTACATTACAACATTGCTTAATCACAAGAAACATCTGCTCCCAACAAACTTTCAACTAACTTCTCTACCATATAAGTTTATGGGTTATCCTCGTACTGATGAACTAATAAATTTATTGGAAAGATGAATATCTATCTTGATAAGCTTTCTTATTTTTAAAATCTTACAGAAAATTAACTAATCAGTAATAAATTGTTGATTTTTTTGAAGTCAACGCTATAGAAATACTTTTCAAGATGATGGAGAAAGAAATTTAATAATGACTAAAAGATTTTTTGACTGCAATACCCTTTTTGGGCTAACTAAAAGATTTTTTACCCCACAAAGCCCCCATCCAACCACTGAACTCTAATTGTATCTACTGAAATCTATCTAATTGTATCTACTGGGATCAGGCTTCGACTTCCAGATATGGAGTAAACTGATTAAAAAGCCATTTTACAACAGATCGGAAACATGTAAATGTTTCCATAAATACTTTCACTTCCTAGCATACACCGCCTATCAAGAGCGTTGTGCTACAAATATGACGTGTGAACACCAGGCCCAGAATAACAGCTATGACGCCTTCCGTTAACAAACGGCGGCCACTTTGTAAAGCCGAACTAGGGCAAAGATGTCCCTTCTTGGGAGCTTGAACCCTGGTTGAGACAATGACACCCCGCTTTCACGGACATGGAAACCCCAGTGCCTAAATTTAATAAAATTGAAAGTGCTAATGAGATGTTTATGAGTGTTACATACCTTGCCACAGAATTCACAAAAGAATTTGGAATGTTGACTGACTTCCATTTTCTTGATCTGTTTTCTCAAACTGGCACCATATCTGGTACCTGAAATAGCAAGCACCAGCGTCAAGTGACCTCATGGTCGCAAAACATGCGTCAAATCTTATAAAAGTACAAACTCAGGGAAGATCAAGAAACATTACCATATTTCCCCACAATGCCGGCCTTCTTTGTGCGTTTCGTCTGCAGTCACACGAACGATAAAAGCATAAACGGATGTTAAACAATACGGTTTCTGGGGGGCACTAGCGTAAAAAAATCTAGGGTTTTCATCTCATTAATCCTGAACCCTCACTCTAGGGTTTTAATATTCTAAATAAATATGAGAAAATACAAAACCTCTTAAGAAATCTGTAAAACTAGACGTAGCCATTGGAGGCCATGAAGATAAGGCCTACCATTTTTGCAGATAAAATTGATGACCGAGGATCTCCTTCTCCTGGTAAAGACCGCGACCGCCCTTCCCCGCTGAAATAACTTTCTTTCGGCTGCCTTACACTAAACTATAATGGATGGATCTGTCCGGGAGCTCTGCAAGACCTGAACCGAGCCTATGCTTCGTTGACCAAACCTATGGCTCCTGGCTCGGTGAAAACCTAGCCACTATTTTATTGTAATTTTAATGGACAGAAGTTTACTTATTCACCATCTTTAATGTGCGTGATTTTTGGCCCTTTGATCTTACATGTGTTTTAGTGGTATAGAGGTGGGAATTTCTTCTTTGCAAAAGTGGTATGGTTTTATTTTTAAGTTTATAATACTAGAATCTCCAAAGCCGTAAAATGAAATATCCAAAATAACTTTGGTATGTCTAAATGGAACGAAAGTTATGTGTATGTAGATAATGTAAGTTTATGTTACTAATTGTTTCTTCGTCCTTCAGCTTTACCTTACTCCCGTTGTAAGACCAAGACACTGAAAGCACTTGATGCCAAGTGTAGCTATGTGTTAGGGAAAGACGTTATGATGGATAGGGTCTCTGAACTTTGTCGGAGGGCCCTTATAGGGCATTTGGAGTATTATACTCTGACTAAGGAAGAGTGGGTGACTTGGGCCACGACCCATTAGAAGCCCATTATTGACTATGTCCCGACTATCAGCCTGTTGGCTAATAAGTGGTTTGTATTTGTCTTTATTAAGGATGTCGATGCCACTCGCATCCTTAACTCGCTCTAACCTATTGAGAGTGGCTCTTTGGTCCTGAGCCATTGGCACTCTCACTTTGATCCTCTTAGGGAGCGGGTGGTCAAGAGACACATGTAGGTACTGTTACCAGCCCTCCCCTTTCCGCTCTAGAATAAGGAGTTTCTGGTGGGCTTAGCCAATACACTTTGTCGTTTTGTAGATGTCGAAAAAGACTTTCATCTCATCTTTAATAAGAGAATGGCTAAGATACTCGTCGAACTGGATGTTTCGCATGGGCTCTTGGCCGAGATTAACATTGTTTGTAATGAGATTGTTATTACACAAAGGCTAGATTACCTGAATGTGCCCTTCAGAAATAGCTTCTGCCGAGAAACCAGTCACGTGAGGGACAAGTGCTCCTCTCTTCGTCGTGGTTCATCCTCTCACAGAGGCTTCTCTCCTCCTATTACCCCCCCTTCTTCACCAGTGGTTCCACCTCTTGTAGCTCCGATTGATATCACTTCCTCTCCTGGTCTGTATGACTTGTCCTCTCCCACCACATACACAGACCTAACAAAAGGTGAGCTTCTCTTCATTCAGGATGTGGAGATGGTGGCTCTGGCTTCTCACTCCCCCCACCACAACAATTCCTAGGGTGGGTGACACTCCCTCTTCTCCTCGCAACCTTTTGGGCAGTCCTCCCTCAATTGCTCCCTGTCTCCAACAGGATCCTCCTCCTCCTTTACCCTCTGCCTCTTTTCAGAGTTCTCCTCCACCCTTCACCCTTGATGATTTTCCTCCCCTTCAGAAGACCTCTCCAACCTTAGAGGCAACTAATGCTATTAGTCATGCCTCCTCTCCCTCTTTCTTAGACCCTTTTCTCCTCAAGTCACTGGATATTTTCTCGGATAAATCACCCATTTCTCCCTCAACTCTCCCCCTGGACTCGATTAGATTCAAGAATGTCACTATTCGGAAGCATGGAGTGAACAAAGATAAGTCCTCTTCTGTAACTTCAGCAGACTCTGGTCCCTTGGATCTTTACACTCCTCTTTTTACTAGACTTAAGGCAACAGCTAGATCCTCGTCCTCCTCTCACCAGGCACTTAGAGCAAAGTCACATGTGGGTCAGGTTACCCAATGAGACTCCTCTCCATGAACATTAGAGGGTTTGTAGGGCTTACCAAACAAAAAGCCCTCAGATCATTGTTCTCCTCTCTGAATCCGGACATGATCTTACTCCAGGAAACCATGTGTGATTTTTATACTACTCTGCGCTTGTTCTCTAAGTTGAAACCTGGTTGGGAGTCTTGTGCCTTGGATTCCCTTGGGCGCTCTGGTGGCCTTCTCACCGATTGGAATCCCCAGATCACTCGTTGTAAGGCTTTCCACCCTTATGCAGACATTCTAGTTAAGGCTTGTTTTAAGGGTGTTGATTATGTATATTCCATTATTAACTGTTATGGGCCCTACTCTAACAGAGTAGCTTTTTGGGACAATGTCTTGGCCAGAGGCAATTTTTATTTTCCTAACCTCATACTAGCTGGGGATTTGAATTTTACACTGTCGGATGTTGAAATATGGGGGTCAAATGCTCTACAGGATCAGTTAACTCCCTATTTCTCTCACCTTTTGGGCTCAAACAACATTGTGGACTTGGCACCTCTAGATCTTGGACCTACCTGGAGGAATGGTCGTGTTGGCCTGGAAGGTATTAGCAAGAGACTCAATAGGTTTCTAGTCTCACATCTTTTGATTCCTTCACTGAACCATTACAGAACCTAGATCACTCCTTCGAAGATCTCTGATCATTTTCCAGTTTGCTTGGAGTGAAACTTCCAGCCTGCATGCCATCTCTATCCTTTTAAATTTAACAGAGCCTGGCTGGCAGAAAAGGACTTCAATGACTTGGTCCACTCTTCGTGGTTATCTGAAGTACCCTCCTCATGTGATCCTACGGTTGTGCTCAGTCTTAAACTAAAGAGACTCAAAGGTACTATTAAAGATTGGGAAAAAAGAATGAATTTGACTAAGGCTAAGGAGCTCGCAGAAATTGATTCTGCTATTCTTGGAATTCTCACTGCTAGTACCTCGAGCATTATGTCTGTCAGTGCAGATGCCCAACTCACCTTACTGAAATCTAAAAAGAAGTCTCTGTTGGCTCACCAGATTCTTACTTGGAAATTGAAGAGTAGGATTGATTGGCTTAAGGAAGATGATGCTAACACAAAGTTTTTTCATTCCTATGCATCAGCTAGAAGGAATTCAAGATCCATCTGGGCACTGTAGGACCAGGTTGGTAGATTGATTGAGGAGGATGAACACCTCAAGCAGATGGGTGCCCAACACTTTACTGACTTGTTTAGAGATGAGGGTTGTACAAACATCGAAGACCGGCTAAAAGTTATTCAACTCCGTCCCTCCTTTGTCAATGAGGAGGACAGGGTCAGTTTTCTCAATGCTACTACTCTGGCTGAAGTTGAGGGTGTTCTTAAGGGCTTCAAGAAAGATAAGAGCCCTGGACCAGATGGTTGGCCTGTGGAATTTTTCTTGAACTTTTTTGAGTTGATGGGTACTGAGTTACTAGGGCCAATGGAACAATCCAGAGTGGAAGGGAAGGTCTCAGGTGCACTAAATGCCACTTTCATTACCCTCATACCTAAGCAGGATAAACCTCTTTCCTTTGCATACTTTAGGCCTATCCCCCTTTGCAACTTGGTATATAAGACTATTTCAAAGATTGTTGTCATCAGACAGAAACCTTTCTTAGACAAGGTTATCTCCACCAATCAGTTTGGGTTTCTTCACAACAGACAAATTATTGAGCCTGTGGGTATAACCCAGGAACTTATTCATACAATTAAGGTGAAGAAGCTCAAGGTCATGGTCCTCAAACTAGATCTAGTGAAAGCTTTTGATCGTGTAGATTGGACCTTCCTCATACTTGTGTCATTGCAAATTGGTGTGCCTCTGGCTGGAGTGAACTGGATTATGGGGTGTATTGTATCTTCAAATTTTGTTGTTCTTGTAAATGGGACCCCTTCAAAAAAATGTCTGCCTCTAGGGGTATCAGATAGGGCTGCCCCCTTTCACCTCTACTCTTCATCCTAGTGATTGAAAGCCTGAGTCTACTTATAAAGAATGCTCAGCAGTCTGGAATATTTCGGGGATTAAGGTGTCTCCTACCCTACACTTAACCCACCTTCTTTTTGTCGATGATGTCATATTGTTTGGGCTTGGGACTCTGGAGGAATGGCATGGTTTCAAAGAGACTCTTGATCTCTTCTATTCTACGATTGGCATGAAGATTAGTATAGAAAAATCTTGCTTTCTTTTTAACGAAGTTGATGTGGCTACTAGGGTTGAAATCTACTCTCTACTACCTTTTCAAATGGAGCCCATCTTTATGGGGTTCAAGTATCTCGGCTACTACCTAAAACCTCTAGGCTATGGAACTAATGACTGGAGATGGATCATTAAGAAATTTGATAAAAGGATAAGTAATTGGACTTACAGACTATTATCTCTAGGAGGTAGACTGATTCTAGTGACGTTTGTTCTTTTGGGTTTGGTTGTATATTGGCTTACCCTAGCCCGGTTTCCTAAGTCTGTTTGAATTGTCTCAGGCATTCTATTTTCAATTTTCTTTGGGGAAGTGTGAATGGGGTTTCTAAAATGCACCTGGTTGATTGGCACATGGTTTTGAGACCTTATGAATATGGTGGCTGGGATATCAAGAATCTGGAATGGTTCAGTTTATCCCTTAGACTCAAACGCTGTTGGTTGGTATTGCAAGGTAAAGGCATTTGGTCTCACATTATTCAGCACAAATATTTGAAGGATCAGTCTGTGGAGCATTGGTTTAGAAGCCAAAAGTTCTCAATGCAAGGAAGTTCTGATCCAGGAGGATATTGGTGGCCACACACCTATTTCTCTTGGACCCCCACCACTATTTCTTTCAGTTTTCCAGTTTCCTTAATTGTAGCAGAATTTACTATTTTTGGCAGTTTTCGGGTCCTAAACTTTCGGCGCCGTTTTGAGGCCCTAAATGACGTTTTTTCGGCATCGAATAGGCCGACAAATATGAGTCTGTTTCAAACTTAATATTTGTTAGTTATGGATGTAGTCCTTAAACATATCTTTCTAACGATGTATCATGCGCGTCAAACGGAGGCAGTATGCTAAAGTTACGACCCCGAGAAATTGATGTACCAAGTTACCCAACAGGGCCCACAGTAAGGCGTTTCACCTCCTATGGTTAGGCTTTTGGATGTCTAGGGTTTCCATTGTTTCTCAATAATATATAGGCCTTCGAGCCTCATTGTAACACAGAGTTCAGAGGCATGTAGCCGCCACATCTCTTCTCAGAGATAAGCTACCAGCACCCTAGCTAGTTTATTTCCATTTTGTATGTAAACCAGTTTCAGTTATTGATTAATGAAATGAAGTGTTATTTCCGCTGCATGTTTGTTTCTATGGTTATTTGTGAATTCTGTTGCGTTCCTGCATAAATCTGGATTAGTGGTATCAAAGCAATCTGCTCTTTCTTGATCCTTCTTTGCATGTCCCCAACGAGGGCGGGGTATAAGGAGTTAGGGCTCGATTTGGTTGAGCCTTTGTAAGATCAACCTCGCAAATCCCGATGGCCACCCATGGGGGACGAAAAGAAAGACGAGGGCGCAGAAGATCCTATCAAAATGTTGCTCGAGGAGGTTCTTGAAAAACAAAGGAACGCGATGATGGATAACTTCGCCTAGATCCTTCAATGACTTCCCACTGGCGGTGCATCTGCATCTAGCAGCCACTTTAGAGGCGCAACCCCTTTTAAGGTAAGAGTAAACTTCGACATTCCCGTATTTGATGGTCGAATAGATGCAGACGCCATAGATAGATGGTTGAATCTATTAGAAGGGTATTTCTCGATTCATGACTTTTTTTACCGGGAAAAGATTACTTTTTCTCTACTCAAAGCCGCCCCCCATGTCAACGGACTGGTGGGAAACCTACTGTGCGAGAAAAGACGAGGAGGAACCCTCTCTGTTGTCAGCCGTACCCACTTGGAATTCTTTTCCATATGCCATAAAGGGACAATATTATCTGGTGGGGAGCTATGAGGACAAGTACATGCAATGGACTACGCTGCAGCAGTAAAGAGATCAAGATGTGCATGAGCTGACGAATCTGTTCCATACCCTGTGCACCAAGTTGGGTATCAAAGATTTAGAGAAACATTTGGTGCTAAAGTACCGCAGTTGTCTGCACATATACATTCAAGAGGAAATGGAGTTCCTTGACATCTCCTCGCTTGGTACGGCATATCGGTATGCTGCCAAAATTGAGCAAAATTTCAAACAGAAAAAGCGAGAATTTGGATCTGCGAATCAGAAGCAAGGGAAAGGTGCCCCCAAACCGCAGAACCAAGGACACAGCCAAGGCATGGCGACTCAAGAAAACTTACCAAAGCCGCAAGCAAAGAGCAACACTGCAAAGCCGAAGAAGGAAGCAGGAAAGTGGTGCGAGTTCCATAAGAGCCCCACTCACAACACAAGTGAGTGTCGAGCTAAGCAGTCACTAGTGGCCGAGATAAAGGCTTCTAAATCAGATGCATACTCCGACACTGAATCAGAACCCGAGAAGGGGAATGATAGAGGGAAGAAGATTATCGATGCAGAGCCCAATGCCACCGTTGCCACCACGAAGATCCAAAAGGAAGAACCAGAAGATTCAGAGGAGGAGGAGCATCTTTTCCACTCCCAGATGTGGGTAAAGGGTTCCCCGCTACAGTTCATTGTCAATAGTGGTAGCCAAAAGAACATGATTTCAACAGAGGTCATGAAGCGGTTGGGTTTGCCGACCACAACACACCCGCAACCATACACCATCAGGTGGCTTCACCAAGGACAAGATCTTCGCATCAGCCAGCAGTGCCGCCTTCCCTATAGCATCAAGCCCTTCACCAATGAGGTATTATGTGATATTGCTCCTCTTGATGTTTGTGATGTATTATTAGGTCAACCATACTTATGGAAGCAACATGTTGTGTATGATTCTTGGCCTCACGCTGTTATTATTACGTTGGGAAATAATTTGTACAGGATACCAGAGGTACCACCCCCTGCCGCTATCTCTTTGGTTACTGCAAAACAATGCAGTAAGCTCATTTCCAAAACCGAGAAGTTTGTTTTCTTGATGATCTGCCCTCAGGGAAAGAAGAAGATTGTGGCTGCAACCTCCAGATAGGGCCCCTCCACATGACAACAACAAATGGACAAGGTCATGGAGGAGTACCGGGACATATTCACCTCACCCACCGGGGTGCCTCTCTACTGTCAGGTCAAGCACCCCATCGATCTAACCCCAGGTGCGCCACTGCCCAATGGACCGATCTATCGACGCTCTGTTCTGGAGAATGATGAAATCAAGAGGCAAATTCAGGAGTTGCTACAGAAAGGTCACATCCGGCCAAGTTCATCGCCCTGTGGGAGCCCGATCGTGTTGGTACAAAAGAAGGATGGGACTTGGAGACTTTGTATTGACTATCATGCGCTGAACAAGATCATTGTCCGGAATAGGTACCCGATCCCACAGATCGATGACCTCCTGGACCAGCTTAAAGGGGTGAAATATTTTATCAAGATCGACTTAAAGTCCGGGTATCACCAGGTACCGATCGAACTGACTGATGTATGGAAGACTGCCTTCAAAGCCAAGGAGGGCCTTTTCGAATGGTTGGTCATGCCTTTCGGGCTGACGAATGCTCCTGCAACCTTCATGAGACTGATGGATGACATCTTGCGGCCATTCACCAACTCATTTGTAGTAGTGTACTTGGATGACATCCTGATCTTCAGCCAGACTTGGGAAGAGCACCTCCACCATATCCGACAGGTCCTCCAAACATTGCAGCAGCAGAAGTTGTGTGCCAATTTAGACAAGTGCACTTTTGGCATGACCCAGGTTCAGTATCTGGGATACATTATTGATGAGTGTGGGGTACATGTGGATCCAACCAAGATCCAAGTCATTCGGGATTGGCCAGCCCCAACTACTCTAACAGAGCTTCGCAGCTTTCTGGGCCTTGCTAATTGCTACCACAGGTTCGTGTTGGGATTCTCTCATATCACTTGGCCCTTGAGTCAAGTCACCAAGGGAGGAGCGAAAGCAAAATTCTTTTGGTCGGAAACTCGGCAGAAGGCGTTTGCAGAATTGAAACATCGCCTCTGCTGTGCCCCAGTGCTCACATTACGAGACTTGCAACAACCATTTGAGATCGAGACAGATGCTTCTGACTATGCTATTGGGGCAGTCCTTACTCAACAAGGGCATATAGTGGCATATCACAGTGAGTATTCGACACAGTCCGCAAATATCCCACTTATGACAAAGAAATGTATTCCATTGTACAGGCTTGCCGACAATGGAAGCATTACATTTTGGGGAAGGAAACGATTCTGATGGCGACACAAAGGAACTTACAAAACAATCGCCATCAGAAGTGGTCCACATATCTACAATAGTTTCATTTGAACATCAAGTACAAGAAGGGAAGCACCAATAATGTTGCAGACTGCCTCAGGCGACCATCGATCGTGGCGATAACGACTATGCTCCATTCTTGTGGACACAAGACTTCTGATTGGCTGCTTCTCTATAGGAACGATCCATAATTAAGCCACACATACCAGACGCTCCTAGAGGGAAACCCAGTTCCAAAATTTCACCTCCAGGATGTACTACTATGTCACATGGGACACCTTTGTGTTCCTTCAAGCGAGCGTGCCAAGATGATTTGGGAAGCGCACTACAATCGGGTCGCTAGGCATTTTGGGGTTGAGAAAACAGTGACAGTACTGCAGAAGTATTTCTATTGGCCGAACCTTCGACAGGACGTCAGGAAGTACATCCAATCCTGCACTGCCTGCGCCATTGCCAAACCATCCATCAAGAAGCAAGGCCTCTATACTCTGTTTCCTACCCCTAGTCAACCTTGGGAATCCATCTCCATGGATTACATGTCAGGCCTTCCTTCTACTAAGCACGACAATGACTGTGTGTTTATGGTCGTTGACAGATTCTCAAAGATGGCCATAATGGCGGCCTGCAAGAAGAATATCACAGCAAAAGCCACTGCTAAACTCTTCTTTTAACGAGTGTGGGTACACTTTGGGATCCCATAGTCTATAATCTCAGATCGGGACAACAGGTTCCTTAGTACATTCTGGTCTAGCCTATGGTCAATGCTAGACACCAAGCTCACAAAGTCCACAGCTTTCCATCCCCAGACTGATGGTCAGACAAAGGTCGTCAACAGGATGATCGTACACATTTTGCACATGTACAATGTTGGGCAATAGGGCAGACCTGGGTTTAAACCTTCTGCTTCGCACCAACAAAAGACCCACAGTGTTGGCCCTTTCGGCAACAACCTGCGCGCAGGTTGCAGTCTCACCCAAAACAGCTATGGGGTGCCGCAGAATCAGGTTTCTGCAAGCAGAAGAGGGATATTACTGTACCTTTAGTCTTTAACAATCTATAACCAATTAACACAGAGCTTCGACAATTATATATAACTTCGCATATGGATAAACACACAGTGACTTGCTTAACCCTTTACTGGGAATTCACGGCGAAGCTATTTATTAGCAGTGATCTTATTTATCAGATATATCTAGTTATTAATGCATAAAAGATAAATAGAAACAAAAACAGAACAAAAACCACAACACCAGATATAACGTGGTTCACCCCCAGTGTAGGGGTTATGTCCATAGAATTATGTTTTATTCAACTTGCTACAAAATCACAGTTCTGATTTGCGCACTCAGCTGCAGATCCCTTCAAGTCCTTAAAAGCCACGCACACAGCAGCAGGCCTCTGCGCACACAGCTGCAGATCTTCTAATCACTTACAAAACCCTCTGCGCACACAGCTGCAGAGGTCGTCCATGCACACAGCTAGGACTTAACCTTCTCTTTACAAATAGCCTTCGCTTGCCTTGATTCTTCTTACATCCAAAAACCTAACCTTTCTTCTTTACACAAGTGCCTATTTATACAGCGCACTATTTACAAAAACATGGATTCAAACCATGGGCACCCCGAACCCTAAACCCTGGACTTAAACCATGGGTTTATTACAACAGAGGACTTTGACTCACCCCCCGACACCCCTAAGACTATTTTGAGTCAAAACCTGCGGAGTTATCCACCTTAAGGACCGTTAGGGTGCGCGTCCCAACATACAACTCAAAGCATCCACACACATGGGATGAGAGCCTCCCCTATGTACAACATAGCTATAACTAGGCCCTCCACAACTCAACCAACCATAGCCCCTTTCAGGTGGGCTTAGGATTCCAGCCACTATGTCACATTGACGTAGCCATGCCATTTGCAGCTACTCAGGCTGATTCAGCTCATATCCAGTCTGAAGTTTCCAAGGCAAACAAATTCATTGAGCGCATTCAGCACATTCGCCAACGGGTTCATGACATATTGGACAGATCCAATGCTAAGTACAAGCAGCGACATGATCAACATTGGATGCAACACAACTTCCAGGTGGGTGACAAAGTGTGGCTACATTTGCAGAAAGAGTGCCTCGGTAGACCCCACCGCAAGCTTCGCCCGCTTCGATATGGGCCATACACCATCACCAAGGCTGTCGAGGACAATGCCTTTGAGCTCAGTATTCCACCATTCCTTGGTCAACACCTAGTGTTCAATGTGGACCGCCTTCGGCCCTACTTTCCACCTCTACTGGACACATCAGACGTGGCAGAACAACTCACACCAACAGAGTTAAACCCCGACTACATGGAACAAGCCACAATTGATCGGATTATGGACACACAGGTCAATCACACCCGCCAGTAGAAGATTCAGCTATATCGAGTTGTCAAAGCAGGCCAACTTCTTCACTAGGGAAAGTGGCTCACCAGGGACCAAGTTCAACAAAAGTTTCCTCATCTCATGGAGGAACTCAACACAATGGGGACCATTGCTTCCTAAGGGGGGGAGAATGATCCAGGAGGATATTGGTGGCCACCCACCTATTTCTCTTGGACCCCCACCATTGTTTCTTTCAGTTTTCCAGTTTCCTTAATTGTAGCAGAATTTACTATTTTTGGCCGTTTTCGGGTCCTAAATTTTAGGAGCCGTTTGAGGCCCTAAATGACGTTTTTTCGGCATCGAATGGTCCAGCAAATATGAGCCCATTCCATACTTAATATTTGTTGTTTATGGATGTAGTCCTTAAACAGATCTTTCTAACGATTTATCATGCGTGTCAAACGGAGGTAGTATGCTAAAGTTACGACCCCGGGAAATGGATGTACCAAGTTACCCAACGTGGTCCACAATAAAGCGTTTCACCTCCTAGGGTTAGGTTTTTGGATGTGTAGGGTTTCCATTGTTTCTCAATAATATATAGGCCTTCGAGCCTCATTATAACACAGAGTTTAGAGGCATGTAGCCGCCACATCTCTTCTCGGAAATAAGCTACCAGCACTCTAGCTAGCTTATTTCCATTTTGTATGTAAACCAGTTTCAGTTATTGATTAATGAAATGAAGTGTTATTTCCGCTGCATATTTGTTTCTATGGTTCTTTGTGTATTCTGTTGTGTTCCTGCATAAATCCGGATCAACTTCCTATGTGTGGAATGGATTCATCAGAGCCCTGTCTTGGATCACTCGTTGCTTGGGCTGGAAGGTCGAGAATGGCATGAGCATCCGCATTGGCATTGATCTTGTAGTTGGCTTAGACTCATCCTTTAGTTTGCCCTTGGATCTTAGAGAGTACTTGGAAGACTATGGCATTACTTCACTATCTGGTGCTTGTAACTATGGATTTGGTTCTCCCTCGCATTTTTATTGGCTTACTGTCGAGGACTTAATGGAAGGACCTCTGGACTGAGTATATCAAAGAGCTATCTCATGGTGGTATCCAGCTGGGGGAATCAAAAGATTCACTGCTCTGTATGTATAATAAGGCCACAGGCTTGGTAACCTCAAAACTTGCTTATAATCTTATTTCTTCTAGTTGGATCACTAAGAAGCCTGTCAATTCCCTTACACATATTTGGAATTGCAACAATCCTCTGAAAGTGATCTGTTTCATTTGGTTATGCTTGGCTAACTGTATAAACGCTTGGGACAATTTGATCATAAGAGATTGGTCATGCCCGAACAAGTGCATATTATGTAAGGCTGATGAATAATCAGTAAACCACCTCCTTTCCACTTGTCCCTTCACATGCCATTTATATCACTGCCCTAGTCTTAGATTGAATCGGTCTTTGGCCTGAAAACATCAATCTTTTGAAGCTAATATGGAATGGTGGTTTAAAAATGAGGTTGAGCTCCTCTATCTCCCTCTCCTTGCGTCCTGGCAACTTTTGCTCACTAGGAATCGTGCCATATTTGAGGACCTCTCTCCTGACACTAATGTTGTCTGTCACTTCATCATGGTACAACTTCAGTCCTTCCCTGTGAATCCACATAAGAATAGGAAATTGAGGCATATTGGGTAGGCACCAGTACTGAATTACCCGACGGTTTTTTTTTTATGGACCTTCAACAAGCTTGACTGAGGGTGTGGGGGTCTATCTATTGCTCAGTTCAGATCATTTTGTTTTCTATTAGGATGGGATGTGGTCATAGTACTAACACTCGCTCTGAACTCCTTGCACTTTGGGTGCAGCTTGCTGTGGCCAAGGATTTTGGTTTTCCTTCATTGCAAGTATTTGGTGACTCTTCTGCTATCATAAATTGGGCCTATCATAAGGCAAATCTCTCTGCTCTCAACCTAGATGGGTGGTGTCACAACATCAAACTCTTGGAATCTTACTTCCTCCATCTTGTCTTCCAGCATGTCTACAGAGAATTCAATACGAGGGCCGATGGCTTATCTAAGGAGGCACTTAATATGGCATCTGGCCTCTTACATTATAAAGAACTCTCCAATGGAGAATGTATCGGGAATGGAACCTTTCAGTTCAATTGACATGGATCTTTTTTTGCTTTTTTACATCTTTGATGTATATTTTTTTAGCATGACGTTCGAGTATCACATCCCTTTGGATGGTAGAGGTAGTCTTTAAACTCCTCCTTTTTGCTGCACAATAAGTATTCCCATAAGTGACTCCTTAGATAAACCATGCTGCACATCCCTTTGGATGGTAGAGGTAGTCTTTAAACTCCTCCTTTTTGCTGCACAATAAGTATTCCCATAAGTGACTCCTTTGATAAACCATGCTGAACTTGGCTTGATTTCTCTTTTACATTTTGGAACCAAGAAGGTGATGGGAGTATTTTACAGCATTCCTCTGCTGGAGCCTTTTTACTACTGAGGTGACCTCAATGTATTATCAAATTGTATTATGGAGTTTTTTTGCTGGATGAGATGGGTCCTCTTAGGAGAGATGGATGTTTTTCTCTCCTTTAGTTTGGATGTGGCTGAGGCAGTGAAGCTTCTCATGAGATGTAAACAGTTACCTTTGATTCAATGAATAACAAGGAACACCTATTTTTTCTCCTGGGGAAAAAGGTTTATGTTAAAAGTAAGTATAGTAAATCTATATGAATTATAGTGCAAATAATAATAAAGGAACCCATGCAATAAATAGAAACTAATGTAATGTTATCTTAGAAAATTAAGTGACACTCCAATATTTTGGTATTTTTATATAAATATTTGTACCAAGGGTCTCTTTTTGTATTCCTATTCTTCTATATGTAAAAATAAAATAAAATATTACTCTTATTTTAAGGTGAAGTTTAGTAAAGATCAAATTGACATATGAAATCATTGTATTTGTTATAATATTGATGTGGTTAGGTGATTTTGCAAAGCATTCTTGAAAATTTTATTCCAGGCAGTGAATAGTTTTATGTTTCTTTTAAGTTGTAATATTATGCCCCACAACATTTATCTTCACTCAATGCTCATGCATTAAAAATGGTTGATACAAATAAGGACAGTTGATTAAACATGATCTATGATTTAAATGCTACAAAATACCCTCGAAATATTAAGCAAATTAAAATGATTTTGTTGTTGTTTAATCATTTTTAGTGCATAATACCTGTCATGCATATCCAATTATATTTCCATTGGGTTTAAATTTTTTATATGAGTTGTTAACTTAATAGGTATGACTTGTTTTTCTAGTGCCAAAAATATTGGATGTGCAAAAATGTTGTTAGTGAGATTAGGCTCAATCGTAATTATAAAAACACCATTACAACTCTACATGATTATTTATGTTTTCTTTGATAAATTGATTAAAAGTCCACAATGTGATTAAATTAACATAATAGGAGTACAACTACAATTCTATAGTAATAATTTTGTTTTCTTTAATCAATTATTTAAGAATATGCAAAATAATTTGAATTTAAGAATTTGGGCTCAACAAGACTTGTGGAGAAAGAATCCGCGAGGAATTTCTCGAGCTTTGCAGAAATTTTGATTTTTTAAGTTGTGGTTCTGCGAAACAATTGTTTTTTTAAGCCGTCGAAAGATTAATTTTAGAAGTTGGAATCTCTGGCTATATTTAATAGTCGCGTGTTTTGGGATCCCTAGCTATATTTAATAGTCGCGTGTTTTGGAATCTCTGGCTATATTACATTTAGCTCAAAGTTCTCTTCTCAAAGTTCATATAATTTGACTTGAATTCCATATTTAATATATGGAATTGCCCTTGAAATTTGATTTTGTTTTGGAATTCCAAAACACTAAGATTGTCAAACATATCTAACATATTTTATGAATTTTAAATATAAAAGCAATTCCAAAACACTCGAATATTAAATATATCTAACTTATTTTATTTCCCTAAATTGCATTCATGTTCAGTCAAAATCCATGATTCCTCCCCATATGTCTCAGTGAAAGAAAATCATGTTGAACCTCGGACACACCTGAAACTATGTTTTAATGTCAATGAATTCACTCCATGTGCATATAACTGTGTGCAATTCATATGGAACTATTTCCATCTAATTAGATGTGGATGAGTGTACAAACTTTTTGATGCCAATTTGTTTATCAGAGAGATCCTTGATCCTCTTGGAAATGTCTCAAACTTGGCAATCATATGAGTCTTTGAGTTTGTAGTTTATTGGGTTTTAAATTATCCGCACTAAGTCTGAAAACAAGTGGCCACTGAAAATTTAATTTATAAACCTCACTTTAAATATGTGAATGTAAGATGGCTAAACCTCTCATCTTACTTACGATGTGAATGTTAATGTAATTAATAAAACTTTTTTTTTTATTTACCCAAGAACAAATAAGTAAAATTCTAATATCATTGCATCTTTACACCAAGAGAATGGAGGCACATTGTACATACACTTTGGATAAGGTGTGTTACATGTGAGGGTGGTTGAAAAATCTATA
>LPNX010933006.1:177371-232840 GCA_001517045.1 Pseudotsuga menziesii
AGAAATCCCATGTAATCCCACCTTTCTGTCTAAATTCATGTTTGATAATGTGAATCTTAGGTGTAAATGCAACAAAATGAAGAAGCATAGATTCAGGTGGTTCTTCCAATTGATGTTCAATATTATTTTCCATGCTCTTGCGCTGTAGGTGAGCGATGATAAATGCTTGCGTCATCTCAATGATGACTATGGCAGAATAGGCAATGGTGATTTTGTTCCTAACAGATGCTAGATAGAATAATTTGGAAGAGGTCTCTCTTCATGCCACCAGTCTTTGCAAAGATCCAATAAAGTCAATGATCAATAACTTGTTTAAAATATGCTTAAAATTTTTTAAAAATATTATCACAAAAATGACACCAAAAAGCAACTGAAATAATGCCCTTGATTTCTTATCATAAATGTGAAAATATTTAATATTTTCCTAATCATAGCATCCTAAATCATTGCTTATAAGCTTCCAAGGATGTGGCATAGGCAAAACCACAAAGTCAAAGGCCAAAGTGCCTTATCTCATACATTCATTTCGCCATGTGAAATAGTTTTCTTACCATAATGTCTCTTTAGATTTATCTTTTATGTTCCTCTTAATGATTCAAGTTTGAAAACGTCACCAAGGAAATGTAGTTCAACTCAACTACGATGGATGATGGACACTACTGCAAATTAAGGGGAAGCGAACCCTTCAAAGAGTTCTTTAAAGAAAAACTCAATGCGAACCTTTGTTTTGTGAAAAAAATATCAATACTTAAATTAAAGAAAAAATGAAAACCCCCCAAAATATCAATGCATATGTAAGAGAAAAAAATAAAAATAAAAACCCAAATTTTCATAAAAATAATGTAATCACAACAATGGCGCCAATGGGCAATATATATAATGCACTTGGTTTCCTATCAGAAATGTGAAAATATTTAATATTTTCCCAATCATAGCATCTAAGATCATTGTCAATAAGCTACCAAAGACGTGGCTTAGGCAAAAACACACTAAGGACAAACAACCTTATCCCATACATATATTTCCACATGTAGCTTGGTTTCTTACCAATCTCCATCTCGATACAACGACTACTGGATGAAATATTAAAATTAAAATACATCACAAAAGAGACTTTACAAATGGAAATCGAATTTAGGTCAACTGTTATCAATGCATATGTAAAACAATAAGAAAAGAAAACCCCCAAAATTTTGAAATAATGTTATCACGATAATGCCACCAATGAGCAATATAGATAAATTAAAACACCATTGGGTTCATTAATACAAGTCGTAATGGAAGTGGAATCCTGATCATAAGCAACGGAAGTGGATCATTGCAAAGTAGCCAGTCAGAGTGTTTAAGATTGACTGAGTTTTTCATCAAATCTGAAATTGAATGGCCCCAACATGACATATAGAGTAACGCTGACATTAACGGATTAATTACGAATATGTGTAGTGTGGCTTGCCCAACATTCTATAACATTCATGTTAAATAAGTTCCAATATTTCCTAACTACCACTAGATTCGCCATAGTGGACCCATGACACAATGTTGATTCATGCATGGGTCTGAATGGTGTGAATGCACATGCAGGGTCTAATGTTTGACCCATCGACATTGTAGTTGCATTATCTACAGTAGAGAAATTTGGAGGAACGTGAAGAGCTGATAAGATTGGAATGATGACTTGGTCAATTAAAATCTATCTATATCTCATAGAGAGTATTTGTTTGTTCCTACTTCCTACTATCATATCATTTGTTTTGAGCGCTATAAGGTATAATGAGTTAATGGAGGAGATTTCCTTTATTTTCTTGAAACACTGGATTAGGGCCTACCTTTCTTAAGCTATTGGATTAATGACCTTCTTTTAGGAGAACCATACATGACTCCCAACATATAAAAATCCTTTAATTCTAATAGAATATGTTAATGGATAAATATATTTATCCTTAAAAATAATTTTTAAAATATGACACGCTGACTCCCTAAAAAGAATACATACACATATATGAGTATGAGTCCCATAACATATATAAATCTATATTTCGGTTTAAAATACCAAATGCTAATTGCATTAGCATCTACATATCCCATTTCTCCACCTATGGCTAACTCTCATCCTTGATGACATAAAACATCTGGTCATACGCACCATAGCATCTCTTTGCTCCATGTTACCATTAGCTCTAACAAAAATCGAGAGTATAATTCATTCATTCAGTAAATCTACAACTACCACCTCAGTCAGTGACTGCCATCAAGAATATGACCCAAGATAGAATGTTCGGTTACTGCTAAGAGATGAGTGACCTAACTATTTATCTCTCAACCTACATTTGACATGGTTGAGATTAAATGAGACATAGGTTCCAATATATTTAAATTCTTATGTAAATTTGAATTTTATCTGAAGACATCTCCATTATGTATAATATTCAAAACGTTCAAATAAGATTTAGCTATATTTCTAATTCCTTTCTCCCTTTTTGCACTACTTGGCATTAAACCAGATCCTAAAATAACTGAAATGGGTTTTTCATCATTTTTGGGTGTGAACGCATGACGTCTGGTCTGCATGCATAGCACATGGGAAGAAGGGATATGCATCATCTTCTACCACAGTGAGGAAAATTCAATGCTAGTTGCGTCCTTTCCAACGCTTAATCTTCCAGCTGTTGTTTTTCTTATATTTTGACAACCAAAGTATTCAAACAAGCACAAAATGACTCCAGGCAAATCTTTGTTGTTGCTACAATATGGAAATTATTGGGTTAGGTTCAAGATTGTTTTCTAATCTATAGTTTTTATAATAAAAAAGATGAAAGAAGAAATCCATAACATTTGGCAGTCCCGAGACTGGCGTCTGTGATTCAACATCAGTTCGATTTCGAAGTTTAGAATGTGTTGGTTTTACCTTAAGCAGCTCAAAAAATCATGAAAATTGTACCCATGGAGTCTATTTTCCTAATGGGTAGGTTATTCCATCATTTTGCAGAGCTTAGCACACCATGAATATGCTTTCTCTGAGTTGATTTGCAATTTTCTCATCAATTTTGTGTAGTTACATCAATCCACTCTAAATTTGTAGTGGCGTTATTTCTGATTTTACAGTGGGTTTATTATCCTTCATTCTCCATGAACATAGTAACTAATTACATCTATGCATTTTCAACAATTTTATAGGTTTGAAGTAGATCTGTTAAAGAAATTCGCCATGAGTTTTCCTCTGGAGAAATCCCAGGAAATTTCAGCAGGTAGATATGAGTTTGGATGTATATATGAGTTTGGATGGGAAGCCTCACTAGATGCAACCATAAGTAAAGGATCCACCAAGCACAACTACGCCACCACCACCACCAGTCTTGCCGTGATAGCCATTTTTTACGTAGTTCTAGACGACGCTTTACTGGTGATAAGTTACTACAAGATTTTTTCCAAGTATTGCAAAGCTTCTCGATGGAGACCATTTTTCAGGAGGAGACGTAGGAGTTTGGACTCTAAAGAGAATATACAAGACGATGATTATTTAGTGGAAGGATTCCAAGACCTAGAAGGCTGACAGATAATTACACAATCATATGGGCTGGATGAAGTTGTGATCAGATCCATTCCTCTATGTAGATTAACGTGATTTATGGTGACGACAACAATGGACAAGCATGGGAATGTTTTGGACAATTGTAACCCATTTGTGATCGCTTACAGGGTATGCAGTTGCTTTGCTTTTTAATTCATACTTTACATCTTGACAAGGTTGTTTTCTATATCATTGTTAATTTTCATTTTCATTTTGTGTAGACCCGGGCTAATGCTTCTATATCCATTGTAAGTGTTGTGTTTTTCCTTACATTAATGTAATAAAGTTGTGGCAGAGAAATTAAGACTTTTTTAGATGTGAGAGGAAGAATAATATGGCGATGTCAATCTCAGGTATGCCTCTATAAGAGAAATTGAGAGCCCATCTAAAGAAGATGATGAACAATGGCTAACATATTGGATACTCTACTCTTTTCTAACCCTTGTAGAAACGACAACAACAACACTATTTTCATGGTAAGCAGTGGATCTGTGGTTGTTTTCCTCTTGGCTTTAATGTGTTCTTCATGTTTTTTTATTTTCGTTTGTCCATGTTGCATGGATGGAGGTGGATGGCGGTGTAGCTGAATAGATTGATGGGCTATTTTTTATTTTTAGGATACAGTTTTGGCATTCTTTAAAGTTGGCTTTTTATAGCGTGGCTAGTTCTACCATAGTTTGTAAAGTTGGATTTTATATCGTGGCTAGTTCTGCCACAATTTAGAGTAGAATCGTCCCCTTAATAACACCTTCGGTGTAGATTAATTGGTTTGTGTGGGGATTAGTCTCTATTACATTACAGTTTCAAATCTTATGAAGAAGGGGTTGAGAATTTGATCAATGTTTAGGTTGGCCTTGATCAACTCGATGTGGGAGAATTTCTTAACTTTCAAATGTCAAAACAATTACTTGATTTGTATTTTTAGAAATCTTTAAATCTCAATCCTCTAACCAAACTACATAATCAGAAGAAGCTTATCTCAAAATATCTCAATTAAGTTTCAAAGGTAAAAAACAATTACTTGATTTGTATTTCTAGAAATCTTTAAATCTCAATCCAACTACGTAACTAGAAGAAGCTTATCTCAAAATATCTCAATTGATAGTGCAATGTCTCTACGTATTTCTTGAAACAAACATAGGACATGCAAAAACATGCTACAATTTAAAACAAAAATACATATTTCTTACCCAAAAAAACATAGAACATGTAAAAATATACGATAATTTATAATAAAAAGATGGCATTAAGAAGCATCATATGCATCATAGTTTAGGGGTTAACCATTAAGAGAAAATTCATAGTTTAATGAAGAGGCTATCTATTCACTTATCATTTGAATTAATATAAGGCATTGTTCTTCTTCATCGCCATTTGTAAAGAAGGGTGAAGTCATTACCAATTATTTGATGTTGCATTCTCCACGTATAATGACACATGGTTAATCATTCCATTAGGCCTAGCATTACCTCAAAGGACACCATGACATGACTTGTAGTTTAAGAGTGGTACATTTCACACAAACTCATTCTAGGCATTGATCTGGGAGGATCTAAAAAGGCCAATTTTAAAAATCATCATATTACAAAAAAAAAATAGTACCATGTCTAATAGCTCGTCAAGCCGATTCCAACGGTGCAAATGGCGTGTCAAACGGACTCCGGATGCAAAAGATATTGCGTTTTCAAGTTTGGCCGAAACATGGAAAATTTTGGCTGAAGTGCCACGTGGCACTCCCTCAAGCTGTCACGTGGTAGTCAAAAAGTGCATTCTAATGACATGGCATGATAATGTGTCATGATGATGTGGCATGCTGACATGGCATGATGACATGGCATGATGATGTGGTATGATGACATGGCATGCTGATGTGGCATGGTGACATGGCATGATGAAGTGGCATGATGACTAGCATGCATGCATTTGTGCTTGAAATGAGTTTTAGGACATTCATGCATTTACTCATGAGAAATTGTAAAATGATTAATATTTGAAGTGAGTGGAAAAATTACTCACATATTACTCATTTATTTTATTCCTTGAGTTGTTATGAAGTTAATGCATGGTTGTAACCAAAAAACAAACATGCCATATTTGTAAAGAAGTTGTAACAAGTTGGTTTATGGTTGAAAAACCAACATGCTATTTAAAAAAGGGATTTTGTTATGTAATGGATTATTGTTGGATTTTGTAAATGTCATTATGGGGAAGTAACTAAATGTGAAAACCCATGGGCATGTGGGCATGAACCATATTTTTGGTTTATGTTCTTAAAAGCCAGACCAATTTGTAACTAAACCCAATTTGGAGAATCACATGTATCATGCCACCAAGAGTAGCTTCTCCTATTTAAGCACTTGTCATGTGCATTTGAAGGAGCTCAAGTTTGGAGAGATGTAGCCCATAGAGGAAGCAAGCATCTGAGAGGACCCATTGGGGGTCTCCATTGGAGAAGCTCATGGAGAGGTTCCAACCTTGTAGTTCCAGCTCAGAGAGCAAGCATGGCTCCATCATGTCCGAAGGTGATCCAGCTTAGGAGACAAAAGCAGAGTTCCTTCGAGGAGGCAACATTTCAATTTGCATTTGAAGGCAAGTAGCGACCATCTACACTCTCATCCCGAAGGACAAAGGTGAAGGGATTGGTTGGTAAGAGTGTGACTTTGGTCTTATTGATGCACTTGTCATGCAAACATATTGTCGTCTATTGAGACTATCCTGTAGAAGATCGTGTGGCGTAGCTCGAGGTTCGTGGCTCGTAGAGTCAGTTGAAAGAGTGCGATTTGCAACATTATGCAAGTCTTTGATCCGCTCGAGGTTCGTGGCTCGTAGAGTCAGTTGAAAGAGTGTGATTGGCTACATTGGGAAAATATCTTCATGTCCAAGTTAAGCAACTTCTCGAGACAAAGGAGGCAGGCATTTGCTTGCTTGATTTTTGCAGTCTTCGATTGAGTCCTATAGCTTGTGCACTTATGTGACCCATTCGAGGCAGTTATGGTGCGGCGATAGAGACGAACAGATGATGAAGAATCTGCAGGTGAATCCGTTGTGATGTATCTTATGTATTTGTGCATCTTTGCAATGGATTGGTCACTCTATTTTGGAGTAGGCCCGGAGACGTAGCCAGGAGATCTGGTGAACTCTGTAATCAAATCGTGTCCCTAATGTGCTTGAATGATTTTTCATTTTCATGTGGATGATTCTATGTTATACACTTATATTATGCTCATGTTCACTTGCACTAACGTCATAAAAACGATCCTATTGGTCCCGATTGTTTCGAGTGGGTTCGATGACTTTCCGGGCTCGCCCCCGGGATCAGATCAAGGCATAGATTAGCAATCGAGCACAAAATGCTCTTAACCTTGATGAAAACCTTACCCCGTTGATCTTTGAGCAACATGGTCCATGTTGCACTAATCAAAACTATCACAATGAGCAACCAAGGGCTACAAGGGTCATGAGTTAGGCCTACAAGCTCCAAACTCATTGCCTACATGAGTGGACATCATGGAACTCGGTGCCATTGAAAGAGTGTACATGAGCCTGGTGGTTTGAATAAGGATAGCATTTACTTGTGGGTTGGGGAGATTTCCTCCTAACAATGTAATAATTTCATACCACCAATATTAAACAAAATAATGATGATTATGATTTGATGATTATGGTCCATGAGATGAACTTTGATTTATTGGACATTAAGAAAAATGTACTATATAAAATTAACATTATACTCAATTATAGAAACTATCTTAATATACTCTGTTGAAATGTGTAGCTATCCACCCAGCTACTCCTCACTCTCATAACTAGCACAACCACTTGACTCGTGGATGGTGAACTTTGATAGGCCACAAGTTAAGTGTCAAGTAATAATTTATCGCTACTTATTGTATGCTATGAAGCCCCTTATCCATGCATCATCAAGTAAGAGTTATCCATGCATTAGCTGCCAGTTATCCATGCATCAACTACTAGTTATTTTTTATATTATTTTTTCTTTCATAATTGTTTATTTCAAATTTTGAATGACTACCATAAAAACAATATGAACAATACACTTCTTTCATCCTCGTGCAATCTAGGAAAAGCATAGATGTTAGTCCACTCCAAATTCTAAGATACTAGCACAACCACTTAATTTGTGGTTGGTGAACACTAAGCACCCCAAAATTATATGTTATCCATGCGTCAACTACTAGTCCACACCAAATTCTACGTTATACATGCATCCATGCATCAACTATGAGTTATCCATTTATCAACCATCGTTTTTTGATATGTTTTTCCCTCTCTCACATTCTTCTAGCTATTTGTCATGAAATATTGATTATCCATTCATCAGCTACAAGTTATCCATGCATCACCTACCAATTATTTTTTATATTTTTTTTATAATTGTTTATTTCTAATTTTGAATGACTGCCATAGAATCAATCTGGATAGTACATTTTTCTCATCCTCCGTCAGTCCCCAATTAAATAATTTCCAGATAAGACTACTTGCAAATAATGTTCCACCAACCTACTAGTTCCCTAGGTTGAGCTGGAGACATAAATTTTTTAATAAGGGGCTATGGGACCCAAAAGGACTTTAGTTTACCATATTCAAATTTAAATTGGTCACATAAATGATAAATGCTAAGAAAATAAGGTGGCATGGGTTCATGAAGACACTTGGAAGCTTGTGGAGCCTTTGGATGATTAGATTCCCCGCACACTTGGCATGATCTTCATCCAAATTCGAACAAATGGGTAATGTAATGTTATTGGAGGATTAGGTGGTGTCTAATATCATATAATGAGCCAAGGAATTCAAATAGGCAAAGGAGAGTAACTCCCATGGAAGAGGAGGAGACTAGAAGACAAGGTGTACCACTTTGAAGGAGATTCCATGCACTCTATGACAATAAATGATGAAAAATTCTATGACAAGTATGAAAAATTCAGAACTAATTGTATAAATATGACAAATATGACATGACATGGCTAAAAATATTCACCAAGAGGTAGAATTTGGGAGTTAGAGGCAACCATTCGAATTGGGAAAAGAATTGGAGCATGAAGAGGAAGACAAGTGTCATGAGAGTTACTAAACCACTAAGATGAGTTGGAGGAATCCCATGGAGATAAATTCAAACTTAGGAGGCCTCATGAATTTAATAAAATGATGTCATGAGGAATGATAATAGCTTTTGATCATTTTTTAATTGGCCTTTGGCATTTTGGAGAGCTTTTGCTTGTCCATTGCACGGTGAGTGTTCAATCTCCCTGTTTGTGAACCAATTTTCAAGGAGTTGGATTCCTTTCCAAGTTTTTTGATGGAGAGACCATTCATACCTCTAATTGGAGCTTACTTAAGGAGTCTTATTTTCAGGTTGAAGGTCCATATAGTTGAATTCTCATCTATCTCCCTATTCTCTCATTCCTTCTTCTCCATTCCTCCACACTCTCATGTTGAGGCCGCACTTGTTGGAGTGGTGCTTGCACTTTGCTGAGTATATTCGATGCCTAAGATTTGATATATGATGTATGGATATGTAATCTCATTTACATATTCTCTGTAAGTCTAAATATAAGAAATACATGTATGAAAGGCTTGCATTCGCATGCTCTTGAATAACTAGTTTTCATGGATTTGGCTTCAATATTGAAGTAGTTTTATATCAGCCTTGTATGAGGAATTTTCTATCAGTTTGATGATGTCGGGGAAGAAATATATTATGTAAGACTCTGTAATTTCATTCCCATATCATATTCATCTCTAAATCCAAGAAACTCCTATGTGAAAAGCTCGCAATCTCATGCAATTGTATCACTAGTTTTCATGGATATTGGCTTCAATCTTGAAGTAGTTTTATACCATTTTTGTATGAGGGATATTATATGAGTTGGGTGACATTGTGACAGCCATATATGATTTATTAATATATAATTTAATGTCCATATCCTCTATGGCTCGAAATCCAATAAACGCATGTGTGAAAAGCTTGCATTCTCATGTCATTGAATCGCTAGTTTCCATGACTTTGGCTTCAATCTTGAAGGAGTCTTGTATCATATTTGTAGGAGGCATGTTCTATGAGTTTAATTATGTTTTTAAAGCCATATATGATGTGTTACTCTGTAATTTCATGTCCTTGTGCTTTGTGGGTCGAAATCCAAGAAATCCATATGTGAAACTCTTGCAATTCTAGGCTACTAATTCACTAGTTTTCATGTATTTAACTCCCATATTGAATGAGTTATATACAAGACTTGTATGAGGGAATTTATATGGTGTTTAATATTGCTGGGGAAACAATTTTTATGTTGTATATGGCCTCTATATGTCACATCCTGATATGATCCTTTAGCTCTACCTTTCATATGTCAAAATTGAGCTAGTTATGCAATTTCACTAAAAGTTATCAAACAAATGTGAAAATCTATAACCATTTTGCAGAACTAATAACCATGTGAAATGACAGTCCATGAGGCATTATATCAGTCCCCATACTTTGCTTACAAATTTTGGAGGTTCGTACATGAGTTGGGAATCCCAATTGGCCTACACCCTAGGGGGTTTTCATCACAATTTCCTAGTAATTTTGGCCTTTTTGTCATCAAACCCAAATAAGGTTGTAGAGGTCTAAAGTCAGATACAAAGTTTCCACAAACCACCTTGGTATGTTTTAATGCTCACCATACCATTTCCTTTAAAATTCTGAACCATTTGGTGAAAGTTGGAGACCTTTAGAGTCATGACTAGTTAAGCTCAATTTTTTCCCAATTTGTAATTTTCTCCCAAATCCCAAGTAGGGACATTACATCCTCGTCCATAGATAGGAAATCATAGATGGTAGTCCACCCCAAAATTCTAAGATAATAACCCCTATCGACTTAACTATCTATGTAATAAACACCCATCGTTGTAATTATCATTAAGGAACCACTCTCTAAAACATTAAAACATATCATTGGTCATGCTCCACCTTTCTCATAAGCACTCCAAATTATTGGAAGAACATCATATCCTCACAAGGTCTTATCATCAAACATAGATCATATACATAATACTACTAGTACTATGAGACACACATACAACTCATTACAAAAGGTAATTTTCATAAACCTACATGCTCATATTAATATATGATCATTATAAGACAATAAGGAGGAAGTATACTGAATTTATTAAACAACTACAAAGTACAATGCACAGATATTTTGTCTTTTTTTACTAGGTATTTTTAGTTTATTTTTACCCCTCCCACACACACACATATATAGACATATATATATATTTGTATATACATATACATATATATGTATATGTATATGTATATATACACATACATATACATATACATATACATATATATGTATATGTATATGTATATATACACATACATATACATATACATATACATATACATATGTATATGTATATGTATACATTATATGTATATCATATAATGTATATATGTGTGTGTGTGTGTGTGTGTGTGTGTGTATACATGTATGTATATACATCTATGTGTGTGTATGTGTGTGTGTATACATATATGTGTATATATACATATGCATAGATGTATATGTATATAAATAGATATGGGGTTTGAAAATAGGAAGCAAAAGAAGGAGGAACTACTATGACAAAGGAAGATGGCATGAAGAAGACAATGGTAGTAGTGAAGCATATACATGAAGTTGAAAACAAAAGAGGGGAAACACCACACATCTTCATTATTGTTGACTCTACCTCATGCCCCAAGGAGTAGTCTCTATATTTCCAAGTTTTGTTGCTTGTGTCTTGATAATTCCACCAATATATATGCCAAGACAACTTGGTTTGGAAATAGGTAGATATATTTTTTTAAGGCTCTAGTTCTCTATCATGGACCTCGAAGGGAAAAATTGATCTCAAAACAACTCCTTTTTTTAGAATTCTAGCCTAGTTTTCTTTGACAACGGGGCACTGTCCTATTGAACTTGTTTTGTTTATATTATTAATAGATCAAGCAACTAAATTACAAAAATAAACACTACATTTTGAAAAAAAACAAAAACTTGCCTTCATAACACCCAAATGGATACTTTTAAAAACATGGTCATACAAAAGCTAATTTAAGAACCAAATTTAATGGGCAATCATTTTCGGTTTAGACTACCAAGCCTATTTGTATCAATCAGTTTATCATGTTGTTTCAAAATCCCTTTTCGAGTAGAGAGAGATATAAACCATTGAACAAGTAGTTTGGTGTACACAACCACATTGCATAATTGTGTTGTGGTACAATGAATAGAAAGTGTGAGGAAAATAATCAAGCTCAACCCCATAGTTAGACTCATGCATATTTAACATGCCATCTTGGGACTCCATGCCTTTTATTTTAACTTCATGTCAACAATAGTGTTGTGTTCATAAAACAAATGTTTGAAGGAAACAAACTACAAATGAATAATCTACTCTTTCACCTAATCCATACATATATGTTTTGAAATATCACCTCCTTAGTCATATAGTCAATGTCAAGTTTTGAGCCACCATGAATTTGAATCCTATCCACAGCTAATTTCAGTATGATCATGAGCAAAGAAGCTAAGGCACTCAACTTCGTCCAATTGTTGGTGTCAACTCTTACTCGCAAGGACAATACATAGTTATGAGTTTCCTAAATAAATAAATAAATCCCCATGCTCCATAATTCCTAGGGTTTCATTACAAGGATCCATCAAAGAAACCCATGCCATTGATTCATCTACCTCCAATATTCCTAACTTCTTGGAAACCCAGTGTTTTGTCATCACCTTTAAGACTGCAAATATTTATTTAATTTTATAGAAAACCTAAGAATGGGTGAGCATCTTTCCTTGAAATAACATCTCATTTCTTGTGATCCACAAAGCCCGTCTCATATCGATTAGAAGTGATTTGTAATTTGCAACTAAGGGGTCCTCTAGTCACAATTCTAAGGATAAATTGGAAGTTAGGCTTCATAGTTGTTGGTTCAGTATACTCGTTGTTAGTCCTAAAGTTTGTACTAACTGCTAAAGCACAAAGCTTAGGCACCTTGAAGTTT
Source organism: Pseudotsuga menziesii (assembly GCA_001517045.1). Classification (NCBI taxonomy): domain Eukaryota; kingdom Viridiplantae; phylum Streptophyta; class Pinopsida; order Pinales; family Pinaceae; genus Pseudotsuga; species Pseudotsuga menziesii. The sequence goes on from LPNX010933006.1 coordinate 190,001, forward strand.
GGGATTGACTTGGATTTTAGTATTGGTTGTGTAATGGGTCAAGAGATGGTTAACAAATAGAGAGAGCACAAGACAACTTAAGATATAATATTCTGAGAATAACATTGGATAATTGGACTGAAACAAGAATGATGTTAGAGATGAGTCAAGTTCAAAGCTTATTCATAATGTGTGGAACAAAAAGCTCATTCACACATTAACTTTAACGCACTATATTCAGAAAAAAAAACAACCTAAACATAAATCATGAACACTAAATTACAGGATGAGCATTCATAATAAAAACATCATTATAAAGTGTTTCATGACCATAATCAGTTTAAACAAAACTGTAGAGTACTCAAATTTAATGATAGTTAGAATGTTACTCATGAAAGATAAAATCTCGTATTCAAATTGCAAGTCTCCAAAATTAACAGAGCATGTGTCTTAAACTCTCAAAGTATGACCTCTCGACCCTCATACAAGTGTTACACATAAATTTCGTCATCGCCATGATAATGAACCATGTGTCTATGTACTTGCATTAATCCCTAAAGTACTTATGCCAAATTTGCCTGGAAGATGAGGGTCATGGAGTTTTTCCCTCTAAACAACTTATTTAGTAGCACTGTCACAACTTCCTTGCTGACAACTTGTGACATTTCCCATAGTCACAGGTTTTCTTCTGACAACTTAAGACACTTACGCATGTTTCCTTCATGCAGGTTGAGACACCCTTTATTGTCCCAAGTTGTTGTTTAGCAGGATGCAACACTATCTGTTCGAAGGCAAAAAAATAAAAGTTTTGAGAGACTTCTAGAAAGAATCTCTCATGGAGGATTATCCCTACCGACTAGGATGGATCTCGATCGAATTCCTTACCTGGTGGGATCTTCCCTTAACATTCTACCCTTATCCCTTGTCTCCCAACTATCAATCTTGTCCTATAAATACAAGCTCATCCCCCAAGGGTGAGGCATGAAGAAAAATAGTAACTAGATGCTGGTGGAATACTGCTAGAGTTTTCTTGAGTCTTTCTTGTCCTTTTGAAACAAGGTGGTTCATTGAGGCAAAGGTTCATTGGAAGGATCTTCAACACCAAGGATTTTGTTGTAATTCTTTTCTCTTAGTTAATACATTAATGCATTCCCTTTCTCACGTGTTTGTGCTAAAAGATCCTCTCTGACTGCTACAAGAGGATGGCTAGCACATCTTGCATAATCTGTATGACTGATTGAGTCAGTTTGTAGGTGGTTTGAATAAGCTAGACCAAGAAATATAAACGACAGGTAATTGGATTGAAAACAACTATAGATAAATGATCAAATCCATTGGGCATAAAGTCATAATCATTAGATAACTAGAAAAGAAATGAGAAAACAAAATAAATGAGTATTTCAAACTAAAAATAATTCATCTAGCTGATATAGAAATCATACTAAAAAGAAATACTTTCTTCAACAATATGAACACAAAATTTGAATGAAAATAAAGGCCAAGCATGAAATGGAATATACTAAACCACTTCAGGAATTTTGACACTTCATAGCAGGAAAACATCCTACAGATTCATTCGAATAAGAATTGCAAATAAACACATTAAATCAACAATACATGAGAAAGTCAATACTAATGGAGCTGACAACATGAACTCTCTGATAAAACTTATATATATAATGGCCCAAAGGTTTACAAATGAAACATATAGACTCTGCCCTTCGAAATCCTTCTCAGGCCAACCTCCCGTTCCATCTCTCGAACTTCTGCTGATTAAATAAGCAATTAAATGAAACATAAATGAAATTGAATCTCTTTGATGGCCGTGACTGAGAAAAATGTGTTTAAAGAACCCACAAAATCTCTTAGATCCTTCACTTTTTGAGGAAAAAACTAGTGAGTAAGCTATATAAGGTCCTTATGCAAAAAACCCATGTCTTTAATTTTTGATATCCGCCTTCATTTACTCGCAGTTCGTTAAAAAAATCATTTCCTAAATATTGATAGAAATTTTGTGATCTTCATCAAATATGGATCTGCCAAATCTACTCCCTTAAAATCTAGGAAATGAAGAGAACAAGGCCAAAGACATTCATTACAAACTAACTAGGATGGAGGTTTGAGGCGATGGAAAACTGACTAGGTTGATACAAGGAACACAAGGCTTTGGAAAAATACTTGTGAACATTCTGACAACGAAAATAGGGGTACTTCTTTACATGCACGTTATGGGAATGTAAATTTTTTAATGGGGGTAGATTCTAGTACCAACATCATGAATGATGTTTATTTACATTCACAACATTTCTTCTTGGTCATTTTCTTAGATTGATTAAATTGTCTTGTAGCTTTCACTCTTGTTTTTCTTGGATCTTTTACAGGTTACCATTCAAGTTGAAGAACCATACTAGAAAAGACTCCATATCAAGTACAACTTTTAGTAAAAAGGTATGTTCTTCCCCTATTCTTGTGCAATTTAATTGATCTAGAGAAAGGTTTGTGTTATGTGCTCTTTTGTTCTAGATTCAAACCATTCGAACTAGGGTGTTTAATCTTTTTTCTGCATTGATTGAATAATTCCGCTAACAAAATTAGCGACGATACTAGGGAAAAAACCATAATCTTTAGTTATCTTGGTTTTTAATTTTAATTTATCATTTTGTCCTCTTATATTTGTTTCTTTAACCTTATTTATTCTTGGATCTAATTGCTCGATTCACATGGAGATCCGTACTCACGCCATAACCTTTAGCTTGTTCAAATACCTATTTTTCTTGACCTCCTACCTATTTAAACTTCTATGTGTCGCTTTTCGCACCTTGATTAAGTATACAATGCAAAAAATTTGCACCTGGGTTGGCCTGCAACACTTCTAATTGTCGCATTGGTGCCGCACTGGTATCCTGCAACAATGTTATTGATTTTTAAGTTTTAGTCAGGTTTTCAGTTTGAGGTACCGAATTCAATTGTTTTCTAAAGTTCATCATCGTCTTTTACAGTTGTTTATCTATCCAGAACTAGCTTTCACTTTTAATTCTCTTATTATATTGAAGTTTCAGGTCTGATTTAGTTTGTGTAGAGATTGCAAAGACTTAAGTTCTCTTTTCTTGGGTTTATTGTTTGCTTCATTAGATCTCTGCAGTAGAATAAAATTGATTTTTTGTTTCCATAATAGCTCTTCAATTTTTTTTTGTATTGATCTTGTTTCTTAGACTGAAAAGTACTTGAAAATAAAAAAGAATTTAGTTCCAGTTTTAGGTTGTTTTGGTTTGCCTTATATATATATATATATATATATATATATATATATATTCAACTTTAATAGGAAGTTATTTCATTGAGTTGCAATCTTTCATTGGAAATGTTAGCTAGGTCATTTTCTTCTTAGCCTTAGAGATCGGTTTTACACTTTTTTTGAAACGACAGAAAATGAATTTGAAGGATTTGTTTCTTTATAGTTTCAAGTTTGGGTGAATGTTATTGGATTTTGCAATTTCAGAAAGAACCTCACATTCTCTGTTTTGTTAGGATTAATCCGCCTTTGTACAATATAGTCTATTTGGTCTATTTGCCTACGTTAGGGGGTAATTATTATTGTACTAGAGTGTAGGGGACACACATAGAGGTTATCTTTCACTTACTGCATGTCCATGCATGAGTTTATGTGCATGTGAGAATAATCCCTACATTATACGAACCCACTCTAAGTGCCACCAGTAGCCTCCATTAGTTGGTCATGGTTGGTAAGCAGTTATGGCAAGTTAACCTCCAATTACAATCAGTTAGATCACTTTCAGTTATCCTAGCGCCAATTTTGCATGATTGAAGGGATAGTGGCACCTTTTTACCACCTACCTCATCAGTTAACTAACTGTAGACTAATTTATACATTCGGAGTTAGACTAGTGAGTTCCAGCAGTGATTTAGACACATTAAGTTATCTATTCAGTCATCTTGAGTTGGTAGATTTGAATCCTATTCCCATGATTCGAATTCTATTTATTGTATAATCATTGTATTATTGATTAATCGATTAAGATTAATGTTGTGATTATTTGAGCAATTCTTGTCCAATTTATTTGAACTTTGTGGCATGAATCTCCTGTTAAGTGTACATTCTCTTTGATTATTCCACTGCATAATTCCCTTCCTACATATTTCATATTTCCATGTAGATCAATGGTTCAAATATTTAACATGGTATCAGAGCCTTGTCTTGGCTAGTAGCAAGTCTTGTTTAATCTCCATTGTGCACCAGAAGCAACGGAGTTTCCACATAATTCCTGGAATTATAACATTGCTCCCTCTTGATTCTGTCTAGAGAATTCTATCCAGGTGTGACAGACTATGAGAAAGTCCACATGTTGAGGTGGAAATGATTAAACTCACATACGATTGCGAATTGAATTGGTTTTGCAGTGTTCTTTGTAGGTACCTACATAGCTTATTGAGGAATTAACTGATCAACATACATAAAGATGGAGAATTCTTCATCTCTCGTACCCCGAATCCTTACACCTTTCAATTACACTATTTGGAGGGAAGATATGTAGGTAGGCTTGCACAAGCTTGGTCTATTTAGGATGACAATGGGCAGAGAAGCTGAGCCCCAACAATGTGTTGAGAAGAAGAAGTTTTTGAATCGACTCGATGAATCCTTTGGCTTCATGTGCACTCACATCTCTCGGGATCTTTTGTTCCACCTTGAGGGACTAAGGACTCCGAAGGAAGCTTGGGAAAAGCTTGAATCTTTGTTTGGAAAACAAGATGAGCTTCAAGGGCATATTTTGGAGAATGAGCTCATTGCACTATAACCCAGCAGTTTCAAAACTATTCAACAATTCTTTACAAAGTACAAGGCACTAGTATTGCAATGCAAACAATATGGAATAGAGAGGAAAGATGAGCAGCTTGTGCTGTCAGTGCTAAGCAATCTTGGCTCAAAGTACTCATTCTTGATCTCTACATTCCATTCCAAAAGAACTTATATTCCTAATTGGAAGATGCCTTCTCTAGATGCTTTTGTTGAGAACTTGATACAAGAGCAAGATAAATTGGTTCAAATGGGAGTGATTCATACCTCTAAGAATCAAGCACTATTTGTAGGAGACTCAAACAATGCGCAAGCAAGAGGGAAGCACAAAGGAAAGGAGGCCAAAAACATTAATTCTAAGCCAAAGGAGAATCAAAGATCTTTCGATGAAGCCTTGGGTTCCAAGAAAAAGAAGAAATTTGAGAAGACTAGATGTCCCTACTATATGAGAGGCTTTCATCCAGAGAGCCAGTGCATGAAGAAGACCATTGACCAACTGTTGTAATACCCCGGTTTTGACCCCATTTACATTAAAGGGTACATGAGGTATATTTTGTAATTAATCATGGTGAGGAGCTAAAGGCAAAATCCCCACCATCGATTCAGCTGTGTTATGTTTCGGCAATAGGGATCGTTGCTGAAGGTATATCGTGCTATCTGACACATTATAGCTTTGGCATCATGTAAATACGCACATCAATTTAATTAAACCTACAGCCAGCTACGATAGTGCAACGTTAAATGAAAAGGGCATGATTCCAAGGGTAAGTGGGGGGATTGCTAAACTTGGACCCATAGGGAAAAGCCATGTGTCGCCACTCTCTTTTTGTCTCCTTAAACCACCACCATGCTCACGCCTGCACCCACTCTCCACGACGTGCCTTCTGGGTAACAGATGGTTTGTCCACTATGTGGATCGTGAGTCTGTTCATCTCCTCTCACGCGGGTTGAGTTAAAAGGAGTTCCACATTCCATTGTTGGGGTTCCTTTCTGCCTCACTGATTGTTGGTTTGCGAGCACGCTAGCTCTTCCTCTGCCCCACGAATTTGATGGTTGCGGCTTGATTCTTTACTCGGATTCATGCAGAGTTTTGTGTCTTTTTTTCCATCTTTATTAGACAAGGTATTGTCCTATTAATTCCATCATTGAAATTGTGGCTGTAATGGCATCCATAGTTCTGGGGGTTGCATTTTGTCTCTCACGCAGAGATTGGAAATTTGGTATTTTCCATTCCCGGTCTGTGTGAGCTTTCCTAACGATTGCAGTGGGATTTGTGTGTTGTGGATTCGTAGTTGTATTGGGATGCTGTTTGCCATGATTTGTTTGGTTGTATTTTTTCCCTTTTTACAGTGGTATCGGTTGAGGATTGCTGTGAGTACATGTGTTCTACTCGACTGAGTTTCTCCCTGTCCATGCTGGAAGTTTAGTTTCTTTTCTATTGCGGACTGTGAAATGTTGCCATCGTTTCAGTGTGAGTTGTGGCTATTGATTTACCCTGGTTTTGGGTTGATTCTTGGTTGCTGAGGTTATTGGGATTGTTGCTAAGTTGTTTTGGCCACGCTAGGGCCAAGAACAACTCTGAAGCGTTGTTTGACTTGAATTGTGTTTCACCTTTTGGTTTGGGGTTGTCACCCTGTTGTCTTCATCTTCTTCATAGAGCTGTGAACTGTTTGTTTTGCTGTGGTATGCAGTGATTGGTCTTCAGACTATTGAGAGTAGGATTAGAGGCTGGGTTTGCTTGAAAAAACTAGTGTTTGAGGCCACCAGCTTAGCATTTAGCCTTTCCTAGCTGCTTGACGGCCTAATAAACCCTATTGTGTGGGCTTGGCTGATTGGTGTACCTTGGCTATGTGTAAGCCTGCTTGACCCTTATTCCTTGAGGAATCATGCCCAGCTCGGGGGTGGCAGTGTTGCTGAGAGATTGATGAGCACGCTGGCCTATGGTTGGGTGGAACGTTGCAGTGACGTAGCTGGTTGCGGGACGAGTTCTTATCAGATGAGTATTCTTGTCCATTTTACTTCTGCAATTATATTTACCGATTAATGATTGATGAACATGTAGCATGGTTGAATGAATGTATCTTTGCTTCCGCTATGTATATGAAGGATTATGTATCTTAGTATGTATTATGTTCACGCTTTTTATTTCAATATTATATGCCAGTTCATGTTCATGGAGCTGTTTGCCCATATGTTTGGAGTTAGTAGCATTCTCTTCGTCGGTCAGAGGGTTGGGGACGTTACAGTGTGGTATCAGAGCTAAAGGTTGTAGCGTGGGCCTGAATGGGCCATGACAGATCAAATAATAGGGGCAGGTTGCCTACTATCCAAAAGAAACCAAGAAAAGATGGGTGAAGACAAGAAAACTCAGAAAATTTCTAAGTGTTAGAACTATCGGCCCGTCGGAGCACTTAGTGGGAAGGCCACTCGACGGATAGTTGATCCGATGGCCGATGCGGTGGAAGGCTATGGAGGAGAAATTTCTGAAAATTTCTAAGTGCTTGGCCATCAGCACATCAGAAGGCTTAGATGAATGGATTGCCGATGCTTACCCGATTGACCGTCACCGTTGCGGATGGCTAGACCACTATGCCTCCGACAGATAGAGCCTGCAACCGCCGATGCCATACAGAAAGTTTAAAATTTTTTCTAAGGCCTGAAATCGTTGGCCATCGGAATAAGTTAGTGGTTCGCACGCCTGCCATTGCGGAATCCTAGAGCACTATCCTTTCGATAAGAAGACGTTTCGACTGCCGATGCCGATCGAGTTATGCTTCAACCGCCGATCGAAACATATTAACGAATTGGGCCGTCGATCGAAAAAAGATCGAAAATGATGAGCCGCTGTTGTGGCTGCTGATCACCGACGAATAGAAGATAGTTGAACCGATGAAGTTCAGAAAGGAAGAGAGAGAAGAAGAATTTTGAAATTTTTTCTAGGTTTGACCATTGGCAATCGGCGGAAGATAGTTGTTCTCATCGCCGATGGTTAGATGAGGAAACTACCAATGAACATCAGCAAGAGTTACTTGAATGGGTTGCTGCTGTTGCAGCTGCTGTGGGAACTAAAACGCCGATACATCAGTGCTAGTGGTTTCGACCGCCGACAGAAGAAGAAAGTTTCAAAATTTTGTTTAAGTGTTGAAATCATCAGCGGAGATTAATTGATCAAGCACCCGCCGTTGCAGATGGCTAGACCACTATGCTTCAGACACATAGAGTTTGTGACCACCGACGCCAGGGAATTTTGGAAAAATTGATGAAGTAACGGGACCGTCGACGATCGGCGACGATTAGTTGATCACATCACCGATGCACAGCGAATCATGTTGCCGATGCGGCGAAAGTTGACGACTACAGCGAAAGGAATTAGTGGAACAAAGTGTCGTCGTTGTGGAATCCTAGTCCACTAACCCTCCAACGGTTACAGATTCCACTTGTCGATGCCGGGGTGGTTGTTAGTTGATGCGGCGATGTATAAGGGAAGATGGAGCCAACGAAATCGGCAGAAGGACGAGGAAGACTCAAGAGAAAGGTTTCAAAAAAATTTCTAAGTCATGGAATCATCGACCATTGACGATGGTTAATTGACGACATCGCCAATGAATAAGTGATTTTGTTGCCGATGAGCTACGTCGGGTAAGTTTTGTTGATCGAGCGTCCGTCGTTGCGGAGACCGAAGGGACTAACCAACCGACGAGGAGGGCCTCCGAGCGCCAATGCCGTAGCTTCTAGGGGTTCCGATCATTGGTAGACTTACGACTGCAGAAGACTTCAGGAGATTGTTGGCTGCTATTGCAGAAAACTTGATGACTAACCAACCGATGTGTAGGGCACCCGACCGCCGACGCAGTGGTTAGCCTAGGCTATCTCCGATGAAATTTGGAGCAATAGTCTACTAAGGATCCGATATGGCAAATGGAATTAAACAACAGGTCGTCGACGAAGCTCGGAACAGTAGACGGTTACGGACCCGATACCACGGAGAAAAATAGATCAACAGGTCGCCGATAAGACGTGAGCTAATAGACCTGATCAGAGGAAAATTTTGAAGAAGGCATCGGAAATCTGTTAATGATCGGATCGCCGATCGGAAGCTCAGCCGGTTCGCCCGCGGAAACAGTAGCAAGATCATTTTCCGCCGTTGCGGCTATTCAAATGACTATGCACACGATGAACAGTCAACTTGCTCGCTGATCAGTTCCAAAGAAATTTGTTGCTTAGATCGCCGAAGTGTTGGAGTTGTAGATGGGATGAGACACGATAGGGAGAAAGGAAAAGTGGGTTTTCCAGTGAAATTTCAGTGGATTCCAGCTAAGCGTTTCAATGAATTTTCATGGAATTTTTCAGCAGTTTTAGGGCTGAAAGGGAAGAAAATTCTAGGTGGCTGAAATTAACAATTCAGACCAAAATACAGTTGAGTGTTTTGCCTAAATTTGATGAATGCCATCATTCTAGAAGTGGTGTGGTTTTCACACCCGAGGTCAGAATGAAGCATGAGGATAGGCGTTGGAAAGCTTATCCAGTAGGGAACAGGGGAAAGTCACCAGAATCTGAGCACAGAGCAGCAAGTGCTAGTGATTCCTTGAAGGAGAAATGTGTTGCTGTCAATATGGACAAATCCAGAAATTGCATGCCTAGAGGTAGCAAGACCATGAAGTCAAACCAGTTGTTGTATGGAAGAGGAGTTCCATGCAAGGATGTGGGACTTGAAAAGGGAAGTTTCCTTAAACCCTATCTTGCTAATTATAACTACATTTCATAAGTTTTATACATGAAATGTATGAGGATATGCTTTGCATACATAAGATATTGAGGATTATACATTTATAATGAACCACTAATGATAGTTATTGCATTGGTGTTGGCATTAGTGGGAAAACCAACGACAACATGGACCTGGCTGAATATGTTGCTGGTGCTGGCAAATGTGACTAGAAACCCTCTCGAGAAAGGGATAAGGCAACAAGTCCATAATCAAAAGTTGGTGAGCAAATTTTGCAATCTCCTGCAAAGGACCAACCAAACTGGTAATGCCAAGGGTGTAAGTAGGACCCATGAAGGTAAGAGTTTGACTATGACAAATTCCATGGAGTGGTAAGGGTAAGAGACCTCATACCATGTGGATATTTGAATGTTATACTACATTCATATAGAAATGTGTCATGCCTGTATATGTTGATTGCGCTTAGTAGCCCAATGAAAGTAAGTACTGATGATCTTGATTATAGTAATGCATCCTATATGAGGTAGTCATGGTTAGGCCATGCATGGTATGTTGAATGCATAGTATTCCTAAATCAATGCAAGGTAGCATTGAATGGATATGCATTAAAATATTTTATGAATCTTGTAGCTATGCATTGAATGGATGCATATGAAGGGTGTGAGTGACTGATTGCATAAGTATAGGTGCAAATGTTGTGATGCATTGAGATAAGTGCATGTGATATTATGAATAACTAATGGCTGAAATGATGAATTGATGCCAATTCAAAAACCATTTCAAAGGTTGTTATGAATGCATGATAGTAAGTGCATGAAGAGGGTAGTCATGATCAATTGGCTACCGGAAACGCTCTATGAAAGAGCAAAGTGGTACGAATGATACGCTTGTGAAGTAAGGAGTATCTAAACATTTCATTTAAATTACATGAATGATGTGACTGTACCCTGTAATTTAAAGTACGATAAGGATTGCATGAAGTAAATGAGTTTTGGTAATATTAATGTGATTAACAACTGGAAATGTTTGAATTTTATAAATTCTGAAAATGCTTCAGTGATTGTTGTAGCAATGGAAAAAGTTATATGCATCAAGACTTACCAAGTGTTTGGCTGATTGAAGTTCAAGTTTTAGGTAGATTGTTTGGGGCATGGCAAAGTGGGTAAGACCATGACAAAGACCGAAGTATACCATGTGAAAGAGCCAAAACTCATGAGAAGAGTCTCATGGATGTGATAATAGTTTGTATTCATAATGAGTTGTAAATTTGAATTTGTAAATTTCAAATTTGAGAAATTGCTGATAACTACTAATCACTATTGGCTTGCATAGAATTGTGTCAGGAGGACGCATTGTAAGTGGGTGTCCATGTTATGCTAGTAAGCATAAAATCATAATGGATATGATGGTGTTGCTCACAAAAGACCCACGATTGAGGATCACCTCATTGCCAAGCAAATCAATTTATGTAGTAAACAGAGTTGCAATTCCTATTGAATTTAATTACTAATGTCATTTGCTTGGTTATGGACAATCAATTTGGATTGTATTATCAGATAATGATTGACTGTTTGGCTATGTGATGAATGTGCCATGGGTACACACTCCAAAAAGATCATGTGTGATGGCTTGCAGGAGCCAAACTTCATGGGAAGGTTTTCCCTTATCTTGAAATGGGTTTCGAGGGAAACTCCATTGGACATTTTGGAAATGTCTCATCTGCACTACATGTTTGGTAAGAAACATGAGTGAGATGGTATAGATTATGTTGGTAAGACATGTGTGGATATGAAATGTAAGAAGGGATTGGGATGGAAAACCGAGGGACTGTCAACCCAGAGAAGGGAGCCCCCATTCCTCCTTAACGGAGGAATACTGCCTCGGCAAATGGATAAGTCTTATGTGACCCTAGCTAAGAATATGCATATTAGATTGTTAAAATTCCTTATGCAGAACATGTTTTGATTTTATTTCCATTAGGACCGATTGCTTGAGTATGAATAGGGCCTACATGATACACACCGGACAAGGGTGCACACTTTTCCGATGTCAGATCATGGAAGGATTTTTCAATATTGATTACACCCCAGGGAGTGGATGCATTCCTGGTGTCTCAATACTTGATAGTGAATGGTGTGAAATATGGTTACAATTTTAGAGCAATAACGCTAACGAATATGCTTATATTGCTTGTGTTGTCAGGATATGCAAATGTAGTTTACAGTGCGGTCTTGGGTGATATGGAAAATGGTTGTTATGGTTGATATGAGGGCATGCATTGTTGTTGATGGCCTGATAAACCCAATGAGGGTTGGCTTGGCTGATGATTGGTTATTGATATAAGTACAGGCGATTTGTTGATGGTCTGATAAACCCAACGAGGGTTGGCTTGATTGTGCCTGATATATATATATATATATATATATATATTTATTGCTGATATAAGTACAGGCGATTTGTTGACGGTCTGATAAGCCAAACGAGGATTGGCTTGACTGTGCCTGATATATATATATATAAGGATGTTGTGAAGTAGCCTGCATGCTGACCTAACATCCAAGTCCATAGGCGATCCCAAGGCTTGCAAAGCAAAGCAGGATCCTGTGGACCAACGAGGAAACACGCAATACAGATAAGTATTGGATTATTTTGCAATATTTTGCTTATAAATATACATGTGTATATGATTTGGTTATGATGTTTTAAACTCTTGTTCTAGAGATAAAACTGATGAGAATAAACTAAACAGGTGAATCTATTCAATGTTTGGATATAGGTATCGTCGAGAGCGAGGACTATGAAAGCATCCTAGGGGTGCATGTGGACATGTGACTGTACTAAAGAGCTCAGAATGAGCGGTGATGAAAGAGGTGCTAGTAAGAATGTGAAGGTCCTAGCAGCCGAGACAAGCCATGTGGGGAGGCTCCATGGTTGAGAGGTCTGAAATAGACCGGAGACACTAAGTGTCATGACAAAGAGGGATTGGTCTAACATTCACGGTGAAGTGAAAGAGGCTGAGAGCACGAAAAGCCATAGTGGTGGTGTGGGTTCCAGGATGGAACAAAACAAAGAGGGGAAAAAAACTCTTGCTGCTCTCTCTTGCCTTTTTATTATATATATATATGCATTGTGAAAACAAAAGGTTGTTGAATGCATGTATGACTGAAAATAGAATGTGTGTATTTGCTTAAAGTAAATTGTGAATGTTCGAATGGTTAATTCCCTGCCCAAGAATGGACATGAATGAGCTCATGTGCTTGTCGGGAAGGCATGCAAAATATGAAAGTCTCCTTGATGAGGCTTGGACTGTCATGCCAATTGGGTAATTAAAATGACTGGTATTAATGCCTATATTATGCTTGGTCTAACAGAATTTCAATGATGCATTTCACAGGTGAGATAGGTGAAATCCAGTGGTGCACATTGATCATGGCAGTAGACCAAAAGTTGATGGACTTGGCTGGAAGTCTCCTTCAAACGATTGCCAGGACCCAAGAGAATCTTGGAGAGATGCCCAAGATACAGAAAAGGCCGAATGAAATGAACCACCAGATTTTGCAAGACTCTATTGATTTGCAAAGGGAGGTGAAAAGACTTATGGGAGTAATTGACAAAGGAAAGGAAGGTGGATCAATGAGGGGACATTCGTCCAAGCAATCTGTTAAGAAACGGTCCAGGCACGAAGACTCAAAGAAAATTGAGCAGGTAAAGATGAAGCAGCCAGTGAAATGCTGGGAATGCGGAGGACATCATTTATGTTGGTACTATCCAGCGAGGGAACATAAAGAGGGCAACAGCCACAAAGTTCCTAGGCTTCGGGATAAGCCAAGAGCTGAGAACCAGCAAGAGAAGTTCTGGGAAGCTGGGGGGCTTGGTCCTGAACATTCAAAGTAGATAATTGAACATGGGATAGGGCTGCAAAATTTTTAAATTTTGATGTGCAAATTGTATATGTATTGGAACACCGAGGACGGTGTTATTCCAAGGGGGAGGGGATTGTAATACCCCGGTTTTGACCCCGTTTACATTAAAGGGTACTGTTGCATCTGCAACGCTTTTCCCAAAATTCCAAAAAAATTTGGGACCCTCCTTTACTTTGAATTAGTTGGTTTTCTTCCCGATCTCTGCCTGTTTTGGTATGTGAATTTTGAAGCGTCTTCCAACAATTTTAGTTGCTGTCAATCGATTGGTTTCTCCTCATTTCAATGCTTTAAAGAATCCCATCTTTAATTGAGTTCCTCTTCGTTTTGCAAATCTTTCAAAGCCTTGTTGAATCGGGAGTTAAGTCAATGGAATCTTCGCCGTTGCGGGCGGATCTTTGATCCCACCCTCCGACGTTGCGGACCTTTTCCGGGTTTGGACTTTCCTTTTCGCTCCGACCGTTGCGCGTGAGTTTCGTTTCTTTGAAGTTTCGGGTGGTTTGTGGCTCTTCATCGGAAGGGTTTAAATTCTCCCTCGTCCGACGTTGCGGATCGTGATAGGTTTTGACTGTCTCTTATCCTCCGATTTCATATCGAAGCCTTTCACCATTATGTTTTCTGCCGTTGCGGATGTATCTTTCATCCGGACCGCTGACGTTGCGGACCTTGGTAGGTTTGACTTTCTGTAGCGCTCCGATGTGTGTTTTGTGTGTCTCCCGGCTTTTGTATCGGAGCGCTTGGCCATCGCCTACTCCTCCGTTGCGGATGGCATCATGCTCTGAGGGCCCGCCGTTGCGGAGGGGTCCGGATTCTTGGTCATCCGATCAAGGTATCCGTCGACATCCGATTGTTGTTCCTGTTTGCGCGTTGCGGGTAAGTTGGTGCCGGGGGTTGTCCGCTGTTGCAGAGGGACTGAAGCTCTAGTCGCCCGACGCAACTTTCATTTCCGCTCGATTTAAGGGCTCTCGCACGTGTGGTGTTTTTTTTAATATATACGGTGTGACGGTATGGGGTTTTGTATTGTTATTTTTTATTATCGAGCACTGTCGCGGTGAGCTTAGCGTTGAGCTGTCGTGCTTCGAAGGGAGAGAGGGTCTAGCTGTCGTTGTACCAGCTTCCAGTTGGAAGAAGTATTCCAACCGTCATCGACTCAGCCGATTCGCCGGATTGCCAGGTAGGTTTTTTCCGTCTTTCCCCATCACGTTTGAATGGTTATTGGTTTTCTCCCATATTTTGGGGTCCCTGGCGTTTTCCCTCGTCCAGCTAGGATTTAAGCCTGTATGAGTGGGTTTTATCTTGACCTTGGGTAAGGGGGGGCGTTTTGACCTTTTAAGCCGTTTGCTTTTCCGCCTTTTAGTCGCTGCCTCGTGCGCACAAGGGTTGAAGGGTTTAGGCGCAGACGACCGTTACGCCGTCTGTGCCAAACCTCGCTGCGCGGCCATGATAGACAAGGGGTAGTCAAGTTTCAGGCACTGTCTGGGAAGTTTGGTAGACTATTGATTTCCGTGGTGCATTCCTAGCCTATAAACCCTAGCCGTTTCACTTCCGCGTTTTTCCGCAGCCTCGACGAGGCAGAAGGTCGGACCTATATTTGGCTGGGAGGAATAGGTTTTTGAAGGGGATTTTTTATAGTCGACAGTGTCGCCTTCGCGTTTCTAACCGCGGCCTGCATTGATTGCGCCATCCTTCGCAGCCCCTTTTGCTTTTGGTCTCCTAAAACCCTAGTGGGGTCGAAGGGATGTGTCGCCGGTTACGCTGAGGATAGCGTGGGTCGTGTTTTGATGAGGATACCCTGTGCAAAAATGTGGTTACGCCCCGCCGGGGAGGGCGAGATGTACTATCAGCTTAATGTATTTTTTCTGCTGCCAGTCGCATGCGTCTCCTTTGTGATGTGTCTGCTGGGCTTTATGGCTAAAGTGTTGATTGGCATGAGCTTGATGCTTTTAATCCTTCTCTGTTTTTGCTAGGCAATAGAATGATAATTGAATACTGCACCTGCATATAATTTACAATGTTTTTGCTTCAATGTATCGCTATCATGAGGAAGTGGCAGGTCACATAATAGTGTACGTTTAATCCTGGCATAAGTATGATTGATAGGCTTGCTCATATAGATCGGATCATAAGATAGTGCACCCATAGTCTCAAGCATTATAAGGTTGAACAATATATGTATTTGTTGCATTGAACATTACCATACTATGCATAAGATAATGGCACATTGCACAGTACTGCATGCTAGTTTGATTGTTCAGTATGAGAGACTTATGATTTGATTTTATGGACTGGTCACAATTATGATACACTTGAGAAAGGATATATTGCTGCACAATGTTCACAAATTCAAACTGCTTAAATGTCATAATGTTTTTACATTGCAGGAAGAATTTACAATGTCCAAGAGGCAGAAAAGGAAGGCCCCTGCGGTCGAAGAACAAACAGCAATAGAGGTCATCCCACAGAAGGAGTATATATATGAGGATACCCAATGTATCTCTCGTATTGAGCCTGAGTACAAATGGGGCGAGATATACAGACTGATTTCTCGTAGGGAAGTCCCAGACACGGGTCTTGAGGAAGAACCTATTTACGCCAACATTGAAAAATCCGCCATCATGAAGGTGGCTACCAGACCAGAGTTGTTCCCTTGCTCTGATGTGATGAGATGGATTCTGCCACACACAAACAACAACACAATGCTGATGGGAAATGTTGAAGGTCAGGGCTATGCTGCATTTAGCCCTGGATATGTGGCATTGGCTTACCACCTGCCAGAGCCCCAAGTCTTCCTGTCAAACGATTGTTTAGATAACCTCAGGATGGATTTAGTGGAAACCCAAAGAAGAATGCTCTTACCAGGAAAGCTTTATAGACACAGAGCAACTGAGGACTATGACACAGCGAGCTTAAGAGCTCCTTACAGGTTTATAGCCTTGATGCTAAACCGGATCTTTGGAAGAGCCAGTGGTAGACTCTTCAAATTGGAGTGGATACCTCTTATGTTTCATGTGGCCACAGAAGGAACAATCTTCAACTGGGCCAGCCTAGTATCAAGTAGTCTCTCTTCTTGTGTAGCTGCAGCCCTGGGAGGAGGAGAAGCCCGGAAAAAATCTGAGTTCTACATGAGTTCCATTCTGATAGACTGCATACTATGCCACCAGCCTTTCCTCGGGCTCAAATGTGTTTGGGATAGGGAAAGAATGCCCGTATATGCAGCCTACAAACTACTGGGGGCTCATCAGTACCATAGTTATTACCGAGAGATCTGTGAGCATTTTATTATGCCTTTGCACACGCTTATCTTCCGAAAGGAATGTAACTGCATGTCTGAAGAGGCTATGCAGGTAATAGAGGAGTATGGTGATTATTTCTTGACAGAAAACAGGATGTATCTTAGAATGTTTGGTGGATCAAAGACACCTTATCTGCTGCCCAAGTATGCAACGGATTATATAGTCCACAAAGAGGCAGTTAGACAAGTGTTTATTGACGGAGTTGGTCACTTCTTGTTCCAGAAAAAGAAGACTGCCTATCCACCTCTAACATTTAAGCTAGGCAGCTGCAGTTTCACCAATGTGAAGCAAGCTGCAGAATTTATAGAGGAACTAGGGAAGTTCCACTTTGGTGAGATGACTTTCAGACGAAATGACACTCATGGTAGAGTGGCTGAGCACTGCAAGAAGCACAAAATGTTTTATGAGTACACCCATCATTTCGATAGTGATGAATCCATTTTCAGGAAGGCCCCGAACATGACAGCACTCAGTAGAAGATTCAAACCAAAGCACCCCACCAAGGGTGGAAAAGGGAGTGAGCAGGATAAAGTTGAGCAAGCCAAGGCTGAAGAGGTCACCAAAAGGATAAGAGAGGAGGCTCGGAGGCTTGAAAATGAGGCTGCAGAGTGGCTGCAGAAGGGAGAAGAAGAGAAAATGAAAGCTGCCCAAGAAGCAGCTGAACAAGCAAAAGAAGCAGCCAGAGAAACAGAAGAAGCTGCTAGGCAAGCAGCCGAAGAAGCACAAAGGAAGCTAGATGAAGAGCTTCGAGAGCAGGAGACTGAGAAGATAAAGTTGACTCAGCAGCAAGCCTCTGAAACACCATCAGGGCAGAGTCAGGGAGAGGAAAACCCTGAAGTGCAGATCCTTCAAGTACCTACTACCATCACTCCTGCAACACCTATGCTCCAGCTAGTGCCCTTTGTCCAGAAAAAAGGGAAAGAAGTCCTTGATTTTAGTACTGTTTATTATGACAGGGCCACCAAAAGAATTATGAGGAGAACCGAAAAGAAGGTGGAGGCGAAAGACCTATCAGGGAAAATGGTCACAGATACATCGGTCATGTTAGGGACAGACAAGGATCCTTTGTTCACGATAAGAGCAGGGATTGCACTGATAGATGCCTCCGCCGATAACATAAACAAGTTGATGATTGAACTAGAGTCAGCCAGGAAGACCTCTACTCAGCTAAAGGATACACTGAGGCAAGAAAGAAATGAGGGAAATAGACTCAAGAGAAAGTATGAACATACCCTAAGAGAAGTGGAATCAACAAAGGGTGAAATCCATGCCCTCCAGATAGAAACACAGGCCAAAGAAACCACACAAGAAGCTCTAGAAAACGCGCAGTGGGAAGTTCAAGATCTGAAGAATGAGAGAGAACAGTTGAGGGCAAAGGTAGAAGACCTAGAAGCGCAGCAGAATGTTATCTATGAGTCCAATACCGCATACATTAAAGAACTGAAAGAGTAGCTGGAAGCAGCAAAGGAACAGCATGTCGATCTACAGCTGGTTAAAGAACACATCCTGGCCCAGAAAGCTAAAGTGCTACACCTGCAAACTGCTCTAGAAGAAGAAAGATGCCAGGTCCTCCAGATTGATGGCCGACTGGAAGAAATCTTGGAAACCACTTCTTATTTTGTTGACAGGTCTCAAGACATCCTCGAAGTACTGACTACAAGGATAGCCAGGGTGGAGAATGATGAGGAAGCCCCAGCTGAACTACCATCCAAGGATAAACAAGCCCTTAAACGGGACCACGATCTGATAGAATTCGCTATCAATACTGCAGAAGACTTCCAGAAAACAGTCAAGAAGACCAAGGGAGCCTGCACAGAATTCTTCAGGAGAGCCCTGGTTACCTACAACCGATGTCAGGTAGAAGTCGAGCAGAGGCTATATGAGTTCCCTGATCATGATGCATTTGTAGAGATGTTGCAGAAAGGACAGCAAGATGAAGAAGCCAGAGTACAACGCATCAAAGCTATTGATGACCAAATCCTGAAAAATGAAATAGGCCATACAGCCGTCAATGTGCAGCTCTTAGAAGAACAGGTGCGATTGAACATAGCCAGGGTAGAGGCCATTAAAAACCAGGCTGAAAAGTTCGAGCTAAACATTCAGTTTTTAGAACCGAGCTCGTTTGAAGGTCTCGCTGCTGAAGCAGCAGCGTGGAAGAAATTCTTGGGAAACCAAGTGGGACCCTCCTCACAAGAGGACCGATCAACTTTGTTGTAATTTGATAATTTGTAAAAGGCGTTTTGGGAAAAATGAAACGTTGGGAAGACAAAAAGGTTGGGAAGCCCAAAGGTCACTTTGGGCAGCCCAACCAATTTTTGCTTTTGTATAAAAGTAAGAAGGGTAGATAAGAAAAGGGCTTTTTCCCAGTAAGACTGGAGGATATATTGTAAGAAGAACTACTTCCTTTTGCAATAAAAGATCTTAGTTTGCCTGTTGGAGAAAGAGCTGTGAAGTTTCCAAATGTTATACAATGGATGGCAGAAAGATGAACTACTTTATTTTTCAGCTTGTGTCCGTGAATCGTGAGATCGTTCTAACTTTATGACCTATGTTTTGTTGAATGATTTCTGATTTAATTTGTGGAAATTTCACCCAGAGTAATGTATGTGGTTCATATAACAATTGGCTATCTGATTGTTAGAATATTTTTCTTGTTCATGTGTAGTAAGCATAAATATCAGCTATTTGTAATTTTGTTTATCATACATGGAAATAATACATTACTCACAAATAATCACTCTTCTGGCTCCCCGGGGATAGATAGTTAGGTGTTTAGATAGTTAGTTGTTTTACTTCACGGTTGCATATGTGGTTTAGATGTCTGTGAACCTAAGACGAGAGGTAAGAACCTGCGCAACACATTGTGTAGTTCCTTGCGTCTTTATCACCCTGCATGGTTAAGATAGGCATATGCATCGCATACATTAAGTCAAAATACAAATTCCGGTGGACCGGGCCGCAACCGATAAGCCCTTGTTGTTACTTTGACCTACGGTAGCCGGACCGTAAACCGGACGGATTCCCTATACCAAACAGTCAACGGGCTAGTTGGGAACGTTGATTGGGGAGAATCCCTCATTGTTGCCGCCTGCGAATTTCCAGGCCTCAACAGGTACATAATGTATATTTTGTAATTAATCATGGTGAGGAGCTAAAGGCAAAAGCCCCACCATCGATTCGGTCGTGTTATGTTTCAGCAATAGGGATCGTTGGCGATGGTATATCATGCTATTTGACACATTATAGCTTTGGCATCATGTAAATACGCACATCAATTTAATTAAACCTATAGCCAACTACGACAGTGCAACGTTAAAGAAAAGGGCATGATTCCCAAGGGTAAGTGGGGGGATTGCTAAACCTAGACCCCTGGGGAAAATCCATGTGTCGCCTCTCTCTTTTTGTCTCCTTAAACCACCACCACACTCACGCCTGCACCCACCCTCCACGATGTGCCTTCTGGGTAACGGATGGTTTTCCCACTATGTGGATCGCGAGTCTATTCATCTCCTCTCACGTAGGATGAGTTAAAAGGGGTTCCACATTCCATTGTTGGGGTTCCTTTCTGCCTCACCGATTGTTGGTTTGCAAGCACGCTAACTCTTCCTCTGCCTTATGAATTTGATGGCTGCGGCTTGATTCTTTACTTGGATTCACGCAGAGTTTTGTGTCTTTTTTTCCATCTTTATCAGACAGGGTACTGTCCTATTAATTCCATCGTTGAAATTGTGGCCGTAATGGCATCCATAGTTCTGGGGGTTGCGTTTTGTCTCTCATGCAGAGATTGAAAATCTGGTATTTTCCATTCCCGATCTGTGTGAGATTTCCTAGCAATTGCAACGGGATTTGTGTGCTGTGGATTCGTAGTTGTATTGGGCTGTTGTTTGCCATGATTTGCTTGGTTGTATTTTTTTCCTTTTTACTGTGGTATCGGTTGAGGATTGCTGTGAGTACCTGTGTTCTGCTCGACTGAGTTTGCCCCTGTCCATGCTGGAAGTTCGGTTTCTTTTCTATTGCGGACTGTGAAATGTTGCCATCGTTTCATTGCGAGTTGTGGTTGTTGATTTACCCTGGTTTTGGGTTGCTTCTTGGTTGCTGAGGTTATTGGGATTTCTGTTGAGTTGTTTTGGCCACGCTAGGGCCAAGAACAACTCTGAAGCGTTGTTTGACCTGAACTGTGTTTCACCTTTTGGTTTGGGGTTGTCACCCTGTTGTCTTCATCTTCTTCATAGAGCTGTGAATTGTTTGTTTTGCTACGGTATGTAGTGGTTGGTCTTTGGACTGTTGAGAGTAGGATTAGAGGCTGGGTTTGCTTGATAAAACTGGTGTTTGAGGCCACCAGCTTAGCATTTAGACTTTCCTAACTCCTTGATGGCCTGATAAGCCCTATTGTGTGGGCTTGGCTGATTGGTGTACCTTGGCTGTGTGTAAGCCCGCTTGACCCTTATTCCTTGAGGAATCATGCCTAGATCGGGGGTGGCAGTGTTGCTGAGAGATTGATGAGCACGCTGGCCTATGGTTGGGTGGAACGTTGTAGCGACGTAGCTAGTTGTGGGACGAGTTCTTATCAGATGAGTATTCTTGTCCATTTTACTTCTGCAATTATATTTACCGATTAATGATTGATGAACCTGTGGCATGCTTGAATGAATGTATGTTTGCTTCCGCTATGTATATGAAGGATTATGCATCTTAGTATGTATTATGTTCAAGATTTTTATTTCAACATTATGTGCTTGTTCATGTTCATGGGGATGTTTTCCTGTATATTTGGAGTTAGTAGCGTTCTTTTCGCTGGTCAGAGGGTCGAGGACGTTACAACTATCAACACTCCTTGAATAGAACAACATTTCCCTTCTACAAGGATCAAAGAAGTCTGATGCTGGACAACCGACAGAAGATCATGAGAGGTGCCATGCCTTGAAGGCAAGGCTCACTCAGTCGAAGACTTATTTGATAGATTTTGGAGCATCCAAGCACATGGTTGCCTCCAGGGAATTCTTCGCCACTCTAAATCTCTCAAGAGGACCTAACATTCATATGGGAGATGAATCTCAAATCCCAACTATTGGGAGAGGTTCTATTAAAATCCAGCATGGTGAGTTCAATAATGTACTCTATGTGCCCTCTCTTGTAGTAAATTTGTTATCTGTTTATCAGATGACTCACACTAGCTCACCAAAGCGAGTGGTATTTGGCCCCGACTTAGTAGAGATCACATATATCTCAACTGGGAAGATTATAGCAAAAGGTGTTCCAATCCATGCCTCCAAAGCATATGCATTTTCACTCTTCATGCCATACTCAGATCCAGTACAAACTCATATTCCATTTAAAGCAGATAAAGGTATCAAATCTCCTTTATTTCCATTTACATATATATATATTTATTGTCTAATGTTTCAGATTTAGATGAGGAAGATCGAAATGATCTTGACATTACATCTCAAGTGGATCTAGATCTAAATCCAACATCTTTTCCATCTCAACAGCCTAAATGAGCTCATAAGCTCATTAAAGCAGCTGGGGATGTTGTTGGGAATCCAGATGATAGAAGAAGAATGAGGTCCCAATATCAGAATGAGTATGTTGGACTGTCCCACACAGATCCACTTCTCCCTAAGAGGTGCTTCATGATGATGGGATCTACTGTCACCAGAATCTACCCCCATTAAAAATTTTAGATTCTTGTAGCATGCATGAAAAAGATTGTGATTCTCGCTACCAAAAGCTCATACCACAACATCTTTTCACCAAAGCACTGAGTTTTTGGGTCAACTTAGCTAATTTATCATCGCCTTAAACCCTTGTCCTGGTCAATTTGTAATATAGATGTTTGGATTATATTCTCTTATTTGCAATTGAAAATGCCATGAGATCTCATTAAGTTCTCCCAAGCTTTGAAATCTGACTCAAAATTTGTTTTACCACTCTCATTCCAAAGCCATGAAACAAACTTTAAAATTAATTTAAGAGGTTTTAAATTATATTTTTTAAAAGGTTTTACGAATATAATTTTTCATATACCTTTTAACTTTAACCTTTTAAATTATATACTTTTAAGCTCATGTTAACATGATCCTTTTGTTAGGTTCGACAAATAGCATAAAAAGGGATTTTGTCTTATCTTCCCACATCTTATATTCCAAAGCTCATACCATATCTAAAAGTTTAAACATGGAGTGACATGGGTCAAATTTTATGCTCTAGGCATGGAGGAAAAGCAAGCTTTAGAGCCGGCAGGTGTTATGGTGAGTGCTTATTAAAATAATACATTAACAACTATCAATTGCATTCATAGGT
The DNA here is from genome assembly GCA_001517045.1 of Pseudotsuga menziesii. NCBI lineage: Eukaryota > Viridiplantae > Streptophyta > Pinopsida > Pinales > Pinaceae > Pseudotsuga > Pseudotsuga menziesii. The sequence continues at coordinate 213,035 of LPNX010933006.1, forward strand.
GCGTGAAGGAGGTAATTCCACTTGTAAAAGGAATGCATACAAGTGTCAAATGTTGGATTTACTCTGCATATGAATGCCCGACTAGTTATAAGGTTGTGAGATCACACAGTGCCAGATTTCGAAGAGACTATTCAGATGCCAAATCTTCGAGCTCACGTCCAAGTTTTATGAAGTGCTCAAAGCATTTAAAGGTTAACGCTAAAGGTTGAAGTTGAGTCTTGGTACAGATTGTTGTCATACGCTACCTTATTCTTTGAGGAATTTGAAACCAGTTTCATGCCATTAAGTCTCAGGAAATTATGAAGTATGCCAAAGAACAAGTGGCAAAATCATGATCATGAAAATAATTTTTGAAGGATATGTATACTATTGCTTGAGCGAACAACATACATGTGTCAAGTTCCAATAAGATTTTAGCCGAGAAAGATCAAGATGGAGATGATTTTTGATAAGATATGAATTAATTTTAATCCCTTCAAAACACCAGAACAACTTATGCACAGGTGGCAGAGTATATTGCACAACATTAAGCAGCAGCGAAGGGAATCTGACACCTGAGAGATTAATCCAGATTTTTAGCCAAAAGATCGACTCAGTGATCTCAAACTCTTTGTAGAAAATCTGAAGCTGGTTTTTATTTTTAGTATATAGATTGAGGTCAATCCCTAATAGCTAGGAAAATACGGGTCTTATAATTTTGTATAAATTCTGTTGTGTGCAATGTAATCAGGGGGGAGATTTTTAGCTGAGGTCGGGGCGTGTATGCACATACACTCTGTTTTTCTTAATATCCATAGCTATTTTGAAATGATTGTGATCATATGAGCCTGCTTTGCTTAATAACTGAATTACGCACTGTCATTATTCTGTCCTGTGTGTGGTCTTATTAATCCATGGCAAAATTCTCTTGATTAGTATGCAATTATATTTAATACTTGATGCAAAACCTGATTCATGTTTTTCACAAAGTTATGCTCATAGCTATGTCTTATTAATATCCATTCTTTGCTGATACATTCCCTGCTTGATCTCTTAAATGTCTGTCTGTTTATAAACTTCCATTCCCAGCTATCCTTTACACATCATTAAGATTTCTCTAAGCTTGGCTCTCTTGTAGTCAAGAGTCAACTTTAGTGATAACATCTTCTAGCGTCGTTGTCAGGGACGGAGTTGCGAAGATATCTTCCCTAGGAAAGAATGACAACAATAAGATTCAGCTCTTGATGGTAGACAGGGGCTAGACAAATAGTTTGACTGCAATTTTCTACCAGGTGAATTCATCTCATATAAATCAATTGGTGGCTTCACTGGGTCGAAATGACAAGATTCTTGCTCAAAGGCTTACCTTTTGTGATTTTTCGAATATAGTTGGTTTTCCAAATCCTATGCTTAGTAGAGATGAATGGGAAGGTATTCTTCCTATATTCAAAGGAAAAGATTGGGAGGTTCTAGCCAAGCATCTGTTGGATTTTCATGAGTTTATTCATGTACGTCAGATTCTGCATGAGGATGTACGGATCAAGATTTTCAGATATTTGTTGAAGGGAGCAGCCCTTGATTGGTGGAGATCTCTTCCAGCTGCAAGCATCAATTCATTGGCACGTTTTCATGATGCTTTCAATTTGTTTTGTAAAAAGGAATTTTCAGCTAAAAGTCTTTTTGAAAATTGTTGTGATGAGTTTGAAGAGCATATTCAGCAGAAAGAAAATGTTTCTTCTGATTGCAAGAATGAAAATCATGTTGTTGAGGAAGATTTTCTAGATCTAATTGATGATTGGAAAGATGACCGCATAGTTGTGGATGCATTAGATTTTGTTTCTGATGCACCTGTTGTCTTATATCTAAATGAAGAAATAGTTGAAGAAGAGGTCTTTCCTAAACTCCTTCAAGAGGATTCCTATGATATGTTGTTACCTGTGATTAAAGAGGAAAATCAAAAACATATGTATAAGGCAGCATATGGTAAAGTTAGATTTGATCAACAGAGTTATGAAAACATTCTGTCCATTTGTCATGCACAGTTAGAACCAGTTTATGACAACCATACATCAGAGGTTGAAGAAAACAGTGAGCAGCTAGCAGAGGTTATCATGTTTGGTTATTCATTGACTTCTTTCTTCTATGATCTTGTACCTTTTTATATGGAATCGTGTTTCTCAAAAGATTTCAGCCTTGCTACTTTTGGAATTAAATCAAATGATTGTTATAGGTATGTGTTACAAATTAAATTTTTGTTACACATAATGAAGTCCTCTCTGATTTTTATCTGCACCAAAAGAGCTTTTGTAATTGGTTCGATGTTATCGTGGTTTCCTTGGAAACATGATGTCACATGATGAGCCAGTTTTTACTGGTTAGAAGTAGGAATAGATAGAAGAATAAGCTCGCCAGCGAGCATGAAGATTCTTTTCAGATTGTTAGTTTGCAGCACAAGATTGTTTTCAGCTTTTTGGTTTGAATAAGTTGCGAGAAGTTTGGACCAGATTTGAAATGATATTGATTGACCCCATAACCCAATGGAGCATTGGTACATAGAAGGATCGTTTCAAAATTTGATATACAACAGAACAAATTGCAATTTTCAGTTTGTAGACTATGAGGTTGAATCACTTTTCAATTTGTGGGTTTGCAACAGCATGAAGATTCCATCGCCCAATGGAAAAGGCACTTTGTCTGCAAGTTCTTGGTAGCTCGCAAGGAGCATGCCATCCCCAACCAGAGCCAGATGTTGTCACCAGAATCTACCCCCATCAAAATTTTTAGATTCTTGTAGCATGCATGAAAAAGATTGTGATTCTCGCTATCAAAAGCTCATACCACAACATCTTTTCACCAAAGCACCGAGTTTTTGGGTCATCTTAGCTAATTTATCATCGCCTTAAACCCTTGTCCTAGTCAATTCGTAATATAGGTGTTTGGCTTATATTCTCTTATTTGCAATTGAAAATGCCATGAGATCTCATTAAGTTCTCGCAAGCTTTGTAATCCAACTCAAGATTTGTTTTACCACTCTCATTCCAAAGCCATGAAATAAACTTTAAAATTAATTTAAGAGGTTTTAAATTATATTTTTTAAAAGGTTTTATGAATATTGTTTTTCATATACCTTTTCACTTTAACCTTTTAAATTATATACTTTTAAGCTCGTGTTAACATGATCCTTTTGTTAGGTTCGACAAATAGCATAAAAAAGGATTTTATCTTATCTTCCCACATCTTATATTCCAAAGCTCATACCATATCTCAAAGTTTAAACATGAAGTGACATGGATCAAATTTTATGCTCTACGCATGGAGGGAAAGCAAGCTTTAGAGCCGGCAGGTGTTAAGGTGAATGCTTATTAAAATAATACATTAACAACTATCGATTGCATTCACAGGTGCGTGAAGGAGGTAATTCCAGTTGTAAAAGGAATGTATATGTGTCAAATGTTGGATTTACTCTGCATATGAATGCCCAACCAGTTTTAAGGTTGTGAGATCACACAGTGCCAGATGTTGAAGAGACTATTCAGATGCCAAATCTTCGAGCTCACGTCCAAGTTTTATAAAGTGCCCAAAGCATTCAAAGGTTAACGCCTAGGTTGAAGCTGAGTCTTGGTACAGATTGTTGTCATATGCTACCTTATTCTTTGAGGAATTTGAAACCGGTTTCATGCCATTAAGACTTAGGAAATTCTGAAGTATGCCAAAGAACAAGTGGCAAAATCATGAATAGGAAAGCAATTTTTGAAGGATATATATACTATTGCTTGAGTGAACAACATACATGTGTCAAGTTCCAACAAGATTTTAGCGAAGAAAGATCAAGCTGGAGATGATTTTTGATATAAAAAAGATATGAATTAATTTCAGTCCCTTCAAAACAACAGAACAACTTATACACAGGTGGCAGAGTATTTTGCACAACATTCAGCTGCAGCGAAGGGAATCTGACGCTTGAGAGATTAATCCAGATTTTTAGCCAAAAGATCAACTCAGTGATCTCAAATTCTTTGTAGAAAATCTGAAGCTGGTTTTTATTTTTAGTATATAGATTGAGGTCGATCCCTAATAGCTAGGAAAACAGGGGTCTTATAATTTTGTATAAATTATGTTGTCTACAATGTAATCAGGGGGGAGATTTCTAGCCGAGTGCTCAGGCCGGGGTGTGTATGCACATACACTCTATTTTTCTTAATATCCATAGCTATTTTGAAATGATTGTGATCATATGAGCCTGTTTTGCTTAATAGCTGGATTACGTACTATCATTATTTTGTCCTGTGTGTGGTCTTGTTAATCCATGGCAAGATTCTATTGATTAGTATGCAATTATCTTTAATACTTGATGCAGAACCTGATTCATGTTTTTCACAAATTTATGCTCATAGCTATGTCTTATTAATATCCATTCTTTGTTGATACATTCCCTGATTGATATCTTAAATCCCTGTTTCTTTATAAACTTTCATTCCCAGCTATCCTTTACACATCATTAAGATTTCTCTAAGCTTGGCTCTCTTGCAGTCAAGAGTCAACTTTAGTGATAACATCTTCTAGCGCCATTGCCGAGGACGGAGTTGCGAAGATATCTTCCCTGAGAAAGAATGACAACAATACGATCCAGCTCTTGATGGTAGACAGGGGCTAGACAAATAGTGTGACTGCAATTTTCTACTAGGTGACTTCATCTCATATAAATCAATTGGCGGCTTCACTGGGTCGAAATGAACAAGATTCTTGCTCAAAGGCTTGCCTTTTGTGATTTTTCAAATATAGCTGGTTTTCCAAATCCTATGCTTAGTAGAGATGAATGGGAAGGTATTCTTCCTATATTCAAAGGAAAAGATTGTGAGGTTCTAGCCAAGCATCTGCTGGATTTTCATGAGTTTATTCATGTACGTCAGATTGTGCATGAGGATGTCTGGATCAAGCTTTTCAGATATTCATTGAAGGGAGCAACCCTTGATTGGTGCAAATCTCTTCCAGCTGCAAGCATTAATTCATTGGCATATTTTCATGATGCTTTCAATTTGTTTTGTAAAAAGGAATTTTCAGCTAAAAATCTTTTTGAAAATTGTTGTGATGAGGTTGAAGAGCATATTCAGTAGAAAGCAAATGTTTCTTCTGATTGCAAGAATGAAAATCATATTGTTGAGGAAGATTTTCTAGATCTAATTAATGATAGGAGTTAACTAATTGTAGACTGATTTAGACATTCGAAGTTAGATTAGTGAGTTCCAATAGTGCTTTAGACACATTGAGTTAACTAATCAGTCAGCTTGAGTTGGTAGATTCGAATCCTCTCCCCATGTTTCGAATTATATTTATTGTATAATCATTGTATTATTGATTAATGAATGAAGATTAATGTTGTGATTATCTGAGCAATTCTTGTTCTATTTATCTAAAATTTGTGACATGAATTTCCTGTTCAGTGTACAATTTCTTTGATTATTTCACTGCATAATTCCCTTCTTACAACTTTCATATTTGCTTGTAGAGAAATGGTTCACAAATTTAACATGTTTAAGTAGGGAATTTATCAAAATAAAAGAAAAAGACTTTCATTTCATGATTGCATGGTTTATTAGTGTTGGTAATAACTCCCGATTGATTCTATTCATGGCTAAAACATTTATTTATACATTACAATGTGGCGGTTGAGAACCAGCCTTTTCACCTTCCTATGCAACTATTCATATTCCTATTTATTTATTTATTTACAATAATCCCGACGGATTATTCTAACAATCCCCCTCTTAATCCGAAGGGGTGTTCATAAGTCCGAGCATGTTTCTGAATCTTTCAAACTTTTCTCGTCCAAGGGCTTTGGTGAAGATGTCTGCAACTTGATCATTTGTGGAACAATGTCGAAGATGGACTGTCTTGGCCTCTACATGATGTCGAATCAAATGATACTTTGTGTTGATGTGTTTGGTTCGATCATGGAATCTAGGATTCTTAGCCAGCTTGATTGCAGAAGTATTGTCGACCAACATTGGAGTGGAGTTCTCTTGTTTTTCTTGCAAATCTTCAAGTATCTTCCTGAGCCATACTATTTCTTTCGTTGCTTCAGCTGCAGCCACATATTTTGCTTCTGCTGTTGAATCTACTGGGATTGACTGTTTGCGTGATCTCCATGAGATAGCTGCTGATCCAAGACTCATAGTGTATCCAGAAGTTGATACTCCTGTCTCCTTATCGCCATCAAAATCTGAGTCTGAGTACCCAATAAGTTTGAAGTCATCCACTTTAGAGTACTTGAGTCCAACGCCTTGAGTCCCCTTCAAGTATCTTAGAACTCTTTTTGCAGCTGACCAATGTCCTTGTTGATTGCAAGGGCAGACCCGGGTTTACTATAATCAACCAACAACACCCCTATCTCACTGGCCCTTTCGACGACAGACCGCGAAGCGATCTGAAGTCTCACCCGAAGTGAACCTAATGGGTTGGCCAAGACTCAAGTGTCTTGGACCAGGTTCTGAGCATCCTACTTTTCTTAACGACGGTTAACTCTGCGCGTCGCACCTTTCCTTCTACTCGCAGCTCTTCTAGCTGTGTGATTCGCATCCACGTGCGAGGCGCACAATTTCCTCCCACGTCGCACAACTTCCACTTACTCACAATACCTTCAACCTTATCGCATCCCCGCGCACTGCAGGACTTCCAACCTCACCTCAACGCTAAGTCCTCAGCTCGCAGTATCGCGCACCGCAGCTCCTCTGCCGGTGCGATATCGCCTCTCTGTGATATCCTACCTTTACGACCTTGCACTCTTAGCGTTGACCGTGTCGATGCGCGGACTTCCACTTCCCAGAAGTTATATTGTGATTAAATGGTCGTTACAAACAAACATAAGGAGTCTTTAACAGCTTACTGAACTACTCCAACTTATCTCTATCTTTCTGTATTAATGTGAACTGGACAATACATACAGTTACTTACTGCAGCTAACATCATATGCATAATAACCAGTAATAATAAACAAGTACAATCACATTCATGCAACACATAACACGCAGATTTAACGTGGTTCACCCCCAGGAGGGGAGCTATGTCCACCAAACTGTGCTTCTATTATATATCTTGAGGGAAGTTAGCACAGTCTGTTGCACCGCATATGTAGCGCGAGATCTCTTCTAGATCTCTGGCCTACTTCTATCTCTATGTTGCCTTACTTCCAATATATCCTTCCCTCTCTGTCAATCTCTATGGATCATTACATACAGACTCGAATGACTCACAGACAAGCTAAGTGTCTGGATCGTTACAACACAGTCTGTCTAACTGACTCCTGAGTCTACAAAAATAATCAACTATCCCATTAACGACTCACTAGCTAACTGACCAACCAACCCTTTACAATACAAAATACAGACTTTTATAGGCGGCCCGAAGGTCTCGCCATTACAACACTGTGGGCCTGTCCCAACAGTAAACCCATAACCTAATTAGTGACAGTCGGTCCTCTCTGTCCTTGAGGTAGCCGCTTCCCGTCACACCACAGCTCACTGCGGTCTTCCATGCTTCCCGGCACTGACCATGGGTACTATGCACCGCTTCACTTTCTGTCCTTCGCCTTCAATGCTTGAGCCTCATTGCTCCTTCTTCTTTATGAGGGTCGCTGAGCCCTCCTGTCTTCCGCCGCTGCCTTCAATGCAGTGGTTGAGCTTTCTTCTCTCGGCCGCTCAGGTACCATTGCCTTCTTGAATTTTCTATCTAACAAGTCATGGTTTCCGGCTCTGCTCTGCAGCTGGAAACGTGCTACGGCGTCGTAGCTCTGCCTTGTCTTCTTTCCGCCAAAACTATACCTTTCTGCCAAAACTAGCAGCTTCTTCTGTAGCTATGGGACCCTGCTCCAACAGTCCCCTAACACTCACTTGTGGCTCGCCCTCGAGCCACCTGCAACAGGCTGCTCCTGCTGTAGCTTGTCCTTCGCCTCCTGCGAAGTGCGCTGTAACCTGCCTTGAAGTCCTGCGACTTCATTCTTCATCTCCTCGGCGCACTGTTTCGTCGAATCAAGCAATGCTTGATCAATCTTGGAGTCCTCTGTTCCTTCAATTTTCTCTCTGGTGGTCGTGAATTCCTTCACCTTCTGCTCAACCGCGTCAACTAATTCTGTGATTTGCTCCTGAAAGGGTTGAAGCAGGTCAGTGATGTGCATCTCCTTTGTTCTTAACTGCTGCACCTCTTGCTGTAATTGGTTCATCTCCTTCGTCTTCCTCATCTTCTGAAGAGCCGCTAGGCTCTTGATTTCCTCTTTCATGGCCACTGCAGTATTCTCTACTTGCTGTATACTCTGTTGGATTGCGACCTTCTATGGTGGCTCATCTAACTCGGCCCATGTGTTCATCGCATTCGTTAGTAGTACCCGGGCTTCGTCAATGCATGATTGTATCTGCGTAGAGGTGAGTCGAAAGGCTTCCACTTGCGCTTTTTGGTCTGCTAGGGAGGTGTCTCGTAGCCGAGCCTCAAGCTCGGCGATCTGCATCTCGTGGTTTGCCTTTATCTTGGCTACTTCCTCATCCATCTTAGTGACAGTTTCTTCGAGAGCCTTTGCTCTTTCTGCAACTCTTTGTAGCTTCTCTGGGGTAGGTAGCGCGAACTCGATGTTGCATTTAGGGAGTTCTAGTGCAATATTCTGTAATACCTGGGAGAGTTCCTGATCCCTGCTCTGATATGTCTTTAACTCGTCTACCTTTTTCTGATAGCTGGTAGTGAGTGCTGCATGCTTTTGCTTTAGCTGTGCATTCTGCTGGTACGTTGCAAGCTCTCTATTCCTGAGCTCTGTGCTTAGTTGCTGCTGGATTCTATGCAACTGATCAATGTGAACCTCTGCGAGGTTAACCTCAAGGGGTTGCTTAAACTGGACTGGTGGGTCCGTCGCTGTCGCCGAGAGTCTGATACTGCCCGGTGGGATCAACACAATATTGAGGCGATCTTGTGTCAAGCTTTCCTCGTGGAATACCGGCGGTGCTGAGGTTTCTCCAGTAGGCATCTTTACTGGTGGAGCGTGCATCGTGGCAGCCTTCTCTGTGATTGTTCGTATGTCTATGAGCTGCTTTTCTACGGCGCTCTGAATCTTTTCCTGTGATTGCTTTACCTCGTCAAATGAATCACTGAGTGTATCACATGTCCTTGTTGCAATGAGGTCGTAATCATCTTCTGTTAGTGCCGTCTGCAGAGTTGGTTTTGAAGTCTTCCGTTTCTTCCTCCCCTGCGTCGTTGTGGTTTCCTGACTTCCATCCTTTGTAATGGGCGTTGTTGCTGACTCTTCCGGTTCATCTCTCTTCTTGCTGCCTTGTGGCGGTACTTCTGTTGTTTGGTGTGCCTGGGTGTCTAGTTTTTCTTTGCCTTTTTTTGGTGGGCCTGTCTGCGCGGTCTCTGGTGATCGTGGTGTGGTATCTTCGTATTCCTCTCGCCATTGGTCATCGAAGCCTCTGATGAAATTCTCAACATCCTGCACCGTCATTCTGAAGGAGCCGGGGGCCCATTCGTCCCTTCTAGTCCTTTTAGGCCTTAGATAAATAAGATGGCTATCTGCCATGAAGTTAAGCTGGTTGTCAAATATATCCACGGTCTCTTTACTGATGCGCGGTGATGCTTGGATAGTGGCCTTTAACAGCAGATAGTATTCAAAGAATACCATCGTATTAACCTGTTTCCTGGCTGGGCTGGGGCTGTCCCATAAACTGGCATAGCGTACACCGCGTGGTGCTCCTCCTGGAAGTTGTGGAAACTGGGAGTTGGGTGGCTCCCTCCAGCTGACGAAGGCGCATAGTACCAACAGCCATGAGAAATGGAAGGGGTGGTTTGTTGATCCTGGGCTGCCAAGCAATCTTCCTGAAGCATATTTAGTAAGAATAACGACCAGTTGAACTGTTCTCCCTCCATAACTTGTATGGCCAGACTGATCACGGATCCGGTGACTTCCTTTGGGCGGACTTTAGTTAACAATCTTCCTGCCAACAGGCTGGCTGTAAATTGGAGTGTCTCATTTTGTAAGCTCGCAACATCATAAGCCCTGCCTCCTCGCTGTAACTGATACTTTTTAACGAGTGCTGGGGCCAGCTTGGGATCCTTGGTCTTCCCTGATACCTGTATGTCGGGGTATTTACCAGTCTTGGACAAGCCAGTGATGCGGTGTATCAAGTCGACGTTGAGGTCGACTCGGCTGCCTAACCAGAGATAGCCTCCATGTACACATGACAGTAGTATACGCACCACAGCATTGACCTCTGCACTACGTCCAAAATGGGGTAGTCTTAACAAATTCAGCAGACCCGAGGGTCTAAGAGCCTCAACATGTGGCAAGGAGACGAGTTCCTCTCGACCTGTCCTTGGGTTTTTCTCACGCTTCAAATACTGATCTGGTTTGAAGAGGGGGTAGGTCTTACCGTCTGCCAGGTTGAAATCTATGAATTTAACTACGCCAGCATATCCTATGAGATCACCATTTTCTTTAACTCGAGGATCTATGGGCGGGATGGGAACAGTAAGCTTACCGCTCTTGGAGATTTTGATGTCTGGAGCGCCTTCAATTCGTGGGATGAGGTAGTCTGCTGTACTAAGGACTTCGTCCTCCCGCTCAGAGCCGGCTTCCTCCATCATCTGGGATTGGCTCCTTGTCTTCGGCTGTTCTCTGGGTCGGGACGAGCTCGGTGGGGTATCTTTAGGTAGCGTCTTCATGGGAACGGCAAGGCCGGTCTGCTTGAATCTTTTGAGTAGCACCTCCAGAGGCTCGTTTTCGGGCAGAACCCAGTCGGTGTAAAATGGTGGACGGGCAATGGTTGCGAAGTCTGTAAAATACTGCACGCTGTTATGGGATAAACTCTGTACCCGGGGAGCTCAAGGATGTATTCTACAGTTCTCGGCTTTGTAGAAATGTAACCTTTCCTAATGAATAGTTGCTGCTTTTATGTCATAGACGATAATCCTAGTCACAACGGTCATCTAGACTAAATGCGTCGATCATATTAATTGCATGGACAAGACCACACCCGTCCTTCAATCCTCAATAAATGCTAAGATTTGATCAAATTTTCCTCGAAGCGTGTGTACGGGTGCCGGTCTCGTCGGAGATTTACCAAATCTGGAAAAATTTATTATACTGTTGCCAAATATACGGTAAGGGATACCGGTCATTTCTTCATTAACTACCTGTCAGATAGTGACTTGACGGCCTTCTGACGATTGCAAGCTGGGTACGTGGCAGGGGGAAACATCTTACTGCTGCGATGTAACTCCGCATCACCTGCGCAAACAAACAGTGCTAGAAATAAAATAATTCAATTTTTGTTTTGTTTTGTTTTGTTTTGTTTTGTGTAGACTCATCCTGGTGCGATGCCTCCTTTCAACTACACTGGACATCTTCATCTTTATAAATTGTTCATGCTAGGATTGAAAGGTGGGGAGGCTGTCACTATAGAGCTTAAGCCTACTGCCGTTAATCCATGTGGGAAGAAGCTCCCCGTCCAACTGACTGAGTTGAACAGCACCTCCCTCTGTGACTTGTTGGATCTGGTATGGCCCCAGCCAATGCGTTCTGAACTTCCCTGGGAACTTAATGAATTTACTGTCATACAGGAGCACTAGATCTCCGATCTGGAAAGTCTTGTTCTTAATGTGTCTATCATGCCAGGCTTTTTCTCGTGCTTTCTGCACTGTCTGATGGAATCCAGCGATGAATCTGTCTTCTTCCAAAGTAAGCAGCTGTGCTAACCTTTCCTCCACTGTGTCTACATCAGTCATCCCGGTAATATGAGCAATTCTTAAACTGGGAAGAATATACTCCATAGGCATCACAGCCTCCTGCCCATACACCAAGCTGAAAGGTGTGTGTACCGTGAGTTTCTTGCATGTAGTTCTATATGCCCATAATACAGCGTTAACCCGAAGGTCCCAATCATTTCTTTAGCTATTGCAGATTTTAGTCAGAGCATTCTCTAGAATCTTATTGAAGGCCTCCACCGTACCATTAGCCTGTGGATGGTAAGGAGTTCTCTTATGGTGCTAAATCTGGAATTCTTCTGTTAAAGCTTCGATAGTGTGGTTTAAGAAATGTGTGCCTTGGTCGCTCATCAGAATTACTGGGCACCCAAATCTACTAATGATACTTTCAAAGAGGAACTGTGCGGCTGTAACAGCATCACAGTTTCTTACTGCCTTGGCCTCTGCCCATCTGGTGAGGTACTCTGTTCCGGTGATAATGTATCTCGCACCTGTGCACTTTCCCGGTGGGTTGATAGGATCCACAAAATCTATCGCCCATTTGTCAAATGCGCGCAGCGTGACCTGCGGTCGCAGTGGCATTTCATCGCGTCGCGAGGGTTTTCCTACCCTTTGGTAGATATCGCAGCGTCTACAGAAGTCCTTAGTGTTTTTATGCAATGTCGGCCACCATAATCCTGCCTCCAGGATTTTCTGCGCAGTCGGCTTTCCAGCGAAATGACCTCCTGCGGTTCCTGAATGAGCCTCTCTGATAATAGCGTCTTTTTCATGCGGCATCACGCATCTGCGCAGAACTTCATCCGGACCTAATTTGTATAGCTGTCCTGCGATGAGGGTGAAGTTTGCTGCTTTAACAACCAACTGCTTCTTTTGTTGCTTAGTAAACTCGTCAGGTGCTACTCATGTGGTGAGGAATTGGATAATGTCGGCATAGTACTCATCTGAATCTGTATGGAAAATAACGACGCATCCGGCAGATTGTCTTCTAGGTTGCTGGGCTCTTCTCCTGAATCTAACCGTGACAGGTGGTCCGGTCCTGCAGTCAATCTTCCTGGTTTCACAATGATTTTGAAATCATACTCCTGGAAGAAGAGTAACCACCTACAGATTCTCCCCCCTAACACTGGTTTATTAACTAGGTATTTTAATGCGGAATGGTCAGTAAACATTTTAAACGAGGCACCCAATAGATAGTGCCTGAACTTCTGCAGCGCATATACCATAGCTAAGCCCTCCCTTTCTGTTGTGGTGTAGTTCTTTTCCGCTGTTGATAGCTTTCTGCTGGAATATGCGATGGGATGGTCGAGATCCCCTTCTCCTGGCTGGGTCAAGACGACTCCTAATGCGATGCCGGATGCATCCACATGTACATGGAAAGGCTTAGTCCAGTCCGGAAATACTAGGATGGGTGCTGTAACCATCTTCTCCTTAAGTATGTCTAGACTCTGCTGGCATTCCTCATTCCATAGGAATTTTACATCCTTCTTTAGCAATTTCTCCATTGGCGCTGTAATCTTTGCATAGCCCTTGATGAACTTTCTGTAGTACCCGGTATGACCAAGTACTGTCCTCAGTTGCTTGACTGAGTTCGGTGCTGGAAGGTTTACAATGATAGCGATCTTCGCGGGGTCTACCATCAAGCCCTGTCTGCAAACAATGTGGCCCAACAAAATACCAAATGGTGCACAAAATATACATTTTTTCAAGTTTAGGGAGATTTGGTACTGCCTACATTTTTCTAACATCAGTCTTAGATCTCCTATGTGCTTATCGAGTAACCCAAATACAGTCCAGTCGTCAAAATATACTTCTAAGAACTTATGGATGTATTCTTTAAAGACAGCAACTACTACTCTAGAAAATATAGCTCGTGCATTCTTAAGACCAAAGGGCATTACCGTATACTGGAAGGAGCCCCATTCTGTTGCAAAGGTGGTCTTGGCTCGATCTTCTGGATGTATTCTGATCTGATGGTAACCTGAAAACCCATCAGTGAAAGAGTAGATTTCCTGTCCTCCTACGTTGTCTAATACTTCATCAGTGAACGGTGTTGGAAATGGATCATGGAGTGATGCATCGTTGAGTTTTCGCAGATCAACACAGATCCTGATGTCTCCTTTTGTTTTCTTTTCCTGCACTACCATAAGACTGACCCATTCGCTTTCCTCTACTGGCTCAATGATGCCTGCTGCCAGCATTTTATCGATTTCATCCTTTACTTTTTCTTTGTAGCGCGGATTCAATCTATATGGATGCTGCTTGACTGGTCTAGCATCCTCCTTCAATGGTATCCTCATGACTCCCAAGTCTCCAACTATTCCCTTCATCTTTGTGAACTTGGTGGGAAATAGGTCCTGATAGTCATGTAGCAGATCTGCAATCTGCCCGACTGTTTCATCATTCCAGTAGTCTCCAATAGAAGCAAACTTAGGTTCTTCGTCTGTGCCAATATTGATTTTTATTTTATTTTGACAGGCTCGGTAATTGCTGGAATCTCTAATTGGGGTCCCTTCACATCACGAATCCCTTCCGATTCAGGAATGTTGGTATTGCGAGGATCCTCATCCGCCTCCTCTGTTTCTGATGCAAAGTTATAGCATTCCAACGCTTATTTTAACTGGACAGCCCACTCAGGTTCGGCTGGCACTGATGTGGGGTAATCTTCAAATATCTTAGTCTTGATTATGTCTAGGGCCTGAGCAACACTTGGATGTTCTGGCTCAAACGCAAAGGTGAGTAAGAAACTGTCTGTCATTAGTGGCCATGTGGTCGTCCCCTTGCGTAATTCGGTCTCGGTGTACCAGTTCCTGGGAACTATATCCAATGTGTGGATGAATCGGTGAATCCACTCGTCCTTGGGGACGTTCAACCAGCTCTGTTCACATGCCTGAATGTGTTTTTTGGGGTCAGTTTCTCCTATGTACTTGTGTTGGATATACTCTCTGTCGACAGAAAATCTGATCGTCATGAATCTTTTAATATCGTCCCATGAAGCAATATTTTCTTTGTGTGCATACAACCATCTTGCAGGCGTGGCTCGAACTGCAAGGTCCATAGCTGGGATTCTCTGCTCGTAAGGGATTTACTGCTCAAACTGCTAGAGGAAGTCCTGGATATCTGTCAGTCCATGATATGATGGGATCTCATTGATTTCTGCGCCAATCCATCGTAGTGACTTGCTTATAAACGCACATCTATGCGCTGAGACTTCGTAAAGTCTGTTCTGCCAGTTCTCCAAGTCGACATCGGAATCCGATGCGCATGAGCTGTCGCATCGCCAACTAATATGCCCTTCTGCGGTGGGATTTATATAGTCATTCTGGTTTGCAGTCATCTGGTAGAGATTATCGATGTTAAATGCCTCTTCTTCTGCTCTGATAGGTTCAACATATCTAGGACCCTGGAGAGGATCCAATGGTGCAATGACTCGGATCTACGCATCCTCGAAGGTCATCTGTCTTCTCTTTAGGTCGATGACAGCCTTGCTACCAATCACCCAATCAATACTTAATAGTGCTGGATAAGGTCGACTATTGCCCATGATTTCTATAACCTCGAAGTCCGCAAAAGTGCGAACTCTGTCAATATCAACTGGCACCTGCGGTAGTCGACCTAATGGTGATACTCACTGCTGATTAGCTAATCTTAGGTGGATAGGCGATAGGGCTAACTGAGGACTACCCATCTGTTCCCATGTCTGCTTAGTTAGAACATTGACCTCTGATCCTAGATCTAAGACAACCTCATCCATTTCAAACTCACCAATCTGCGCTGTAAATTTCATTTCTCTCCCTGTACTTGTATGTCTTGTAATATTATGGATAGCGCGGTGTGCACTGCCCGAGAGAGATGGTTGCTGACACTGATCTATCATGCGCTGTAGCTCACCGACGGCTTTGTCATTTCTCAGGAGTTTCATGCAGCTGTGTAGGAAGGATTGTACACTTCCTGTCGATTCATCCTCATCGCATCTTCCCGATGTTGTAGCCTGCTCAGGACTATCACCACAAGGTGTCTGCTGTGGTACGCCTCTAGATGGCGGTACCTGAGATCCTGATGGGGTCGGTTCATCAAAGGAAGCCTTGGCTTCATGAAATGTCTCTTTATTCTTCTGCAAGTCTAATGATGTTCTTTTACTAGGAGCTCTGCGTACCCATGACTGACCTGTGTTCTTCTCAATAGCGTGCGATGTACTACTGGTGGAAGCACCACTTCTAGTTACAATGTTAACTGTTGGGTCTGGTTCCTTAGGTTCAACAGCAATAAGCTGGATGTTCTGGTGTATTGCTGGCTTAGGGTCTTTCATCTTAGCTATCAAGATAGGGCACTCTTCTATGGTATGGTCATAAGATTTACAGTAGCTACAAGTAGTGGTGGCATTCTGACAGTCCCTAGCATAGTGTCCTACAATTCCACAATTATAACAAGTGACTGGGCCACGACCTTGGCCGAAACTTCCTCCCCGGCCAAAGCCTTCTCCTCGTGCGAAGCCTCCGCCACGGCCTCTTCCTCTAAATCCTCCTCCACGACCTCCATAAGTTTGATCTGGTGGTGGTCCTGCTGCTGGACCCTGTGTGTCTGCTTGGACTCTGTACACATCATGTTGTCTCTCTGACATGAGATCATAAGCTCGGCAGTCCTGTTGATCATGCCCAATGGATTTACAGAAAATACAATATAGATTTTTAGGTGTCTGTACATACTTCTGAAGTAAAGGGCATTGCTGAGGTGGATGTCCTTGTGTTTTACATATTTCACACCATGGTCCTTGCGTTCGTGGTAAGGGGTTAGGAGCCCCTGACGCTAAATAGTCTGCAAAGACTGGACAGTTGTCTTTACTATGGCCCTGTGCTCTACACTTTATACACCATATGTCTTGCATAACCTCTTTGCCTTTTTTAAGTTCGCGTATCTGTAACGTGAGGTTGGCCAACTGGGTCTGTAACATTGTCATACCTGCACTGGTTTCTGCCAAGGGTGAAGCCTCTAGTTTCATTTCCATCTCCAGCGCTTCATCTTGGGTAGTGAGTTTCTGTTGCATTAGTGGCATTCTAATATGAGGGAGCAGTGCTGCAATAAACCATTCCTTATGCTGCTCTGGTGCAAACTCAAAACTTACTTGGTCTATAAGAGCTTTGAATTTCTGGTCAAAGTCCCATACTGACTCTGATGGTAACTGCTTAATATCCTTAAGCTCTGTAATACACTGAGACTC
Organism: Pseudotsuga menziesii; assembly: GCA_001517045.1. Lineage (NCBI taxonomy): Eukaryota > Viridiplantae > Streptophyta > Pinopsida > Pinales > Pinaceae > Pseudotsuga > Pseudotsuga menziesii. The sequence continues at coordinate 229,965 of LPNX010933006.1, forward strand.
AGACTTAGGTTTCTTAAAATCTTTGATCATGGCGTTCTTGACCTGGGCAAGCGTCTTGGGCAATGTAGTATACTTTATGTACCATGTCAAGGCTCTATCTCTGAGTGTGGTGACCAACTGTACAAGTTTGAGGTTATCATCGTTGATTGCTTTAATGGTCCACATGGCTTCGCATAGGAACCAATGCTGTTCCGGGTCTTCTTCTCTTGTACCTTTAAAAATAGGTAGCTTCATGTCGTCTCCCATTCTATTTCTCTGTGGTGGGTTTTGATTGACTGGGATACTACCACTCAGCGGTGTAGGTAAAAGTAATGTAGTGGAAGTAGGTAATGTCTGTGAACTACTAGATGGAGTACCTCCGGGGTTATTCTGAGTCCCTGTCTGTTTCTGTGGTGTATAGGGGTGGTAAGGGATACCCCCCTCTGGTTCTTCTGTGGTGCTAGGGCTCTGTTGTCTAATACTGTCTGAACTGTCTTCAAATATAGGAGAACTAAAATCTACTTTATACTTCTTTCCACTATGTGTCTGTCCAATGTCATCAAAATCACTTTCAAACTCTTCTGACATTACTATCTTTACTTATTCATCTGAGACTAGATCCATTCTTCCTTTTTCATATAGCAGCATCTTAAGGGACAAGTTTAGAGATCTTAGGTACTTATCGCGATATCCTCTGAAGAAGTATCGTTCGGCTTGGCTGAAGCTCTTTCTCTGATCAACTGCAAATTCTGTAACAAAGCCGTTTAGCACGCTGGTAAGCCAGAAGTCCACTGCTCTCGTAATCAGATTGTCAAGGTTCTGCACAGTCTGAATTAGCTCCGGTGTCCAGACAATGTTTCTTTTCTTCTTGAATGTGTTGCTAGCTGTCAACTTGGATAACTAGTCGAAAAGCTCGTTTCCGTAGGTTTCAAATAATATAGCGTGTATGTCTGAAGCGATATGCTTTACTAGCCAGTCCTCTGTGCTCAGTTTAGGGCTTCGGTTTTCTCTCTTGGAAAACTCTCTTAAATCTGAATCCAGCCACTGGTGGAACTCTTCTCTGGTAGGATGCCAACAGAACATTGACTCCCAGTCGTTTAAGCCGGAAACGGAACCATTTGTTGATTGCATGGGCAGACCCGGGTTTACTATAATCAACCAACAACACCCCTAGCTCACTGGCCCTTTCAGCAATATACTAGGAAGCGATCTGAAGTCTCACCCGAAGTGAACCTAATGGGTTGGCCAAGACTCAAGTGTCTTGGACCAGGTTCTGAGCATCCTACTTTTCTTAACGACGATTAACTCTGCGCGTCGCACCTTTCCTTCTACTCGCAGCTCTTCTAGCTGTGTGATTCGCATCCACGCGCGAGGCACACAATTTCCTCCCACGTCGCACAACTTCCACTTACTCACAATACCTTCAACCTTATCGCATCCCCGCGCACCGCATGACTTCCAACCTCACCTCAACGCTAAGTCCTCAGCTCGCAGTATCGCGCACCACAGCTCCTCTGCCGGTGCGATATCGCCTCTCTGCGATATCCTACCTTTACGACCTTGCACTCTTAGCGTTGACCGTGTCGATGCGTGGACTTCCACTTCCCAGAAGTTATATTGTGATTAAATGGTCGTTACAAACAAACATAAGGAGTCTTTAAACAACTTACTGAACTACTCCAACTTATCTCTATCTTTCTGTATTAATGTGAACTGGACAATACATACAGTTATTTACTGCAGCTAACATCATATGCATAATAACCAGTAATAATAAACAAGTACAATCACATTCATGCAACACATAACACGCAGATTTAACATGGTTCACCCCCAGGAGGGGAGCTACGTCCACCAAACTGTGATTCTATTATATATCTTGAGGGAAGTTAGCACAGTCTGTTGCACCGCATATGCAGCACGAGATATCTTCTAGATCTCTGGCCTACTTCTATCTCTATGTTGCCTTCCTTCCAATATATCCTTCCCTCTCTGTCAATCTCTGTGGATCATTACATACAGACTCAAATGACTCACAGACAAGCTAAGTGTCTGGATCGTTACAACACAGTCTGTCTAACTGACTCCTGAGTCTACAAAAATAATCAACTATCCCATTAACGAATCACTAGCCAACTGACCAACCAACCCTTTACAATACAAAATACAGACTTTTATAGGCGGCCCGAAGGTCTCGCCATTACAACACTGTGGGCCTGTCCCAACAGTAAACCCATACCCTAATTAGTGACAGTCGGTCCTCTCTGTCCTTGAGGTAGCCGCTTCCCGTCACACCACAGCTCACTGCGGTCTTCCATGCTTCCCGGCACTGACCATGGGTACTATGCACCGCTTCACTTTCTGTCCTTCGCCTTCAATGCTTGAGCCTCGTTGCTCCTTCTTCTTTATGAGGGTCACTGAGCCCTCTTGTCTTCCGCCGCTGCCTTCAATGCAGTGGTTGAGCTTTCTTCTCTCGGCCGCTCAGGTACCATTGCCTTCTTGACTTTTCTATCTAACAAGTCATGGTTTCCAGCTCTGCTCTCCAGCTGGAAACGTGCTACGGCGTCGTAGCTCTGCCTTGTCTTCTTTCCGCCAAAACTATACCTTTCTGCCAAAACTAGCAGCTTCTTCTGTAGCTGCGGGACCCTGCTCCAACAGTCCTTCACAAGATTTATGCATGAACCTTGAGAGTATGCCAACAACATAGGAAATACCTGGTCTAGTTGTTGTAAGGTATATAAGACTTCCTACAAGTTGTCGATACTTGGTCGCATCCTCAAATTCTTTTCCTGTGCTTGATGTGAGCTTCATTTTCTGTTCCATTGGAGTAGATATAGGGTTGCATTATGTCATGCAAAATTTGTTTAGTAGTTCTCCAACATATTTTTTCTGAGATA